>JANTCA010066343.1:1457-16023 GCA_024741275.1 Chironex yamaguchii | reverse complement strand
TTTCTTGTAGTAGCTTTATCGAAAGATAATAATAATAATAATAACAATAATAATAATAATAATAATAATAATAATAAAGGTAACAAACCATATTTATACAGGATAACCTTTTCAGTAAAATTTTACTGCTATCAATACGGGCCATTGAAATTTGTTCATAAAATAATGCGCAGAAACTAACGCCAACTAAATTTCAACTGTTTAAAACAAAATGTCATCTTGTAAAAGTACGCACGTATTCTGCAACTTACTACTGAATATACTAAAACTTGCTAAATTTGGCCAAGGAGAAATTATAATACTGGAAACGCATGTACTAGTTACTCATTGGTGTAGAAAAACTGAATTCAGAGCCATTGTCATCACTGTGGCAATAAAAACCGAAAAATTACTGAAATATTTATTTGTGAACAAGAAAAGAAATTATAATGCAAACATATGATCAAAGTATACTAAAAGATTTTATGTTCATTGTAAACAACAAAGCATATCACGACCTTACCAATGGAAGCATGTCACAACCAATAAAAAAGAAAACACGTCACGACCAATAAAATGGAAAACATGTCACGACCAATAAATAAGAAAACATGTCACGACCAATAAAAAGGAAAACATGTCATGACTAATAAATAAGAAAACATGTCACGACCAATAAAACATGTCACGACAACTAAAAAAGAAAACATGTCACGACCAATAAATAAGAAAACATGTCACGACCAATAAAAAGGAAAACATGTCATGGCCAATTAAAAAGAATATGTCACGACCAATAAGAACGACAACATGTCACCACGAATAAATATGAAAACATGTCACGACCAATAAAAAGCAAAACATGTCACGGCCAATAAAAAAGAAAACATGTCACGACAACTAAAAAAGAAAACATGTCACGACAAATAAAAAAACATGTCATGACCAATAATAAGAAAACATGTTACGACCAATAAAAGAGAAAACAGGTCACGACCAATAAAAAGGAAAACATGTCACGGCCAATAAAAAAGCTTATGTCACGACCAATAAAAATGAAAACATGTCACGACCAATAATAAAGGAAAACTTGTCACGACAACTAAAAAAGAAAACACGTCACGACCAATGAAAAAGAAAACTTATCACGACATATAAAAGAGAAAACCTGTCAGGACAAATAAAAATGAAAGCATGTCACGACCAATAAAAAAGAAAGCATGTCACGACAAGTAAACAAGAAGACCTGTCACTACCAATACAAAAAGCAAACATGTCACGACCAATAAAAAAGAATATGTCATGACCAATAAAAATGAAAACATGTCACGACCAATAAAAAAGAATATGTTACGACCAATAAAAATGAAAACATGTCACGACCAATAATAAAGGAAAACTTGTCACGACAACTAAAAAAGAAAACACGTCACGACCAATGAAAAAGAATATGTCAAGACCAATAAAAATGAAAACATGTCACGACCAATAATAAAGGAAAACTTGTCACGACAACTTAAAAAGAAAACACGTCACGACCAATGAAAAAGAATATGTCACGACCAGTAAAAATGAAAACATGTCACGACCAATAATAAAGGAAAACTTGTCACGACAACTAAAAAAGAAAACATGTCACGACCAATGAAAAAGAATATGTCACGACCAATAAAAATGAAAACATGTCACGACCAATAATAAAGGAAAACTTGTCACGACAACTAAAAAAGAAAACACGTCACGACCAATGAAAAAGAATATGTCACGACCGATAAAAATGAAAACATGTCACGACCAATAATAAAGGAAAACCTGTCACGACAACTAAAAAGGAAAACCTGTCACGACAAGTAAACAAGAAAACATGTCACGACAAGTAAACAAGAAAACATGTCACGACAAGTAAACAAGAAAACATGTCACGACAAGTAAACAAGAAGACCTGTCACTACCAATACAAAAAGCAAACATGTTACGACCAATAAAAAAGAAAACATGTTCTAGTCAACAAAAACGCAGAAAACAGGACAAATTCATTCATGTAAATAGAAAAATATATTATAATCAGGCTTTAAAATTATAAATACGAATAAACGCCCTTTCCTTTACTATAATTCTTTTCCATTATATAAATTCTTTTACCTTAGCTTTCCTCCCAGCAACTACTAAATCTTCAATATCCCAAACAGGATCTAGATAGGCATGGCGTGTTTTGCACTGTCGAGCTAATGTTGTGGCGTTGCCATGAAACTTGCAAGATGCGCCCTTCAAAATACAAAAGACAGATTTATGTGTAGCTCTTGCTTTTCATAATCACACCCTGAAACGTTCAAACACTTTTTTCTACAAGTTTAAACAGTTGAGTACAGGAACCTGTAGGAGCATACCAATGTAAAGACACTTTTCTGGAAATACGGTAGCTTTTCAAAGCAGAACAATACAACAATCACTGCATGGCCATCGTACCGTTTAATATAGAGAGCAATGGCTCTCTACATGATTGGGCCAAATGTCCTTTGAAAATGGCCAGTGGCCAACAAGGCAAGGGAACAATGGAAATTTGTTACAAAATAAGTTTGAGCAAAGATCTTACTTTCTTTTTGCCAATTGCCTTTTCAAGAAAACATGTTTGTTTATGTTACGAGGGATCGAGAGACATAGATTATTTCTAAACTTTTAAATTTTGGCTTTTAGCTGACTTGTTCATCAGAATGTCGAATTACGACAATTAGGTGACAAGGTATGTAAGTCAGAAACGAGAAAACATTAAATTAGGAAAAGCAATTAAGAAGACTAGTAACTCTGAATGATGACCTTGAAAGTATTGACACCATATGTAAAAATTCAGTGGGAAATGAGATTAACAGTGTTCAAAATCTAACGAGGAAGCTGATTACTCCGTAATGTAGAGGCATTTGGACAGTGTGGAAAGCAATGGGAAGAAAAAATAGTGAAAACTAAACGTTTACGATAATATATATGTAAAAATCTACAAGCTTCATAAAAGTGATTAATACCCATTATGGAAATTTAGTGGAAAAAAACGTACTGTGCTATCGCCCTGCGCACACGACAAATTGCTCAGCAAATGCCGACCAACAGTAGGATCACTAAGTTATTCTTACATTCAAAATTTACATTACGTCAATATCTAATCGATCTCTGCAGGGTACGGCCAGGAACATGTGCCTTTATCGTCAAAAAACAACTGATTGAGGACAGGAGTATGCAACAAGCTCCTCGATATTTTCACTCAGATGTTTAAGAATGAACTGTTTAACAAGACCCATAAGAGATACTAGATTTCAAGAAAGTGGTTACTCAAAGCACCAATGAGGTACCTTTTGCAGCAAAGGTAATGCTACTTACGTCTAATCCTTTTACTAATCTTTTGCATTCTTCATTTTTGTCTTTACTTTTCGACACCGTTGGATGGATACAAGTGTGTTCCCTGCTTGATAATATTGTCATCCTTCCACAAAAGGTTAGAAAAAACATCTCTTAATTGTAAGAGTGCACAAGACGGGAGCAAAGACAAGAGTAATGCTGCACTGTCCACTATTTCAATGAAAGGGGAATAAAAAAAAGACTTGATAGAGGCTTCACGCCAAATTATCTACCTTTAACGCGCTATCGAGAAATAAACAATTCTCCCAAAAGTAACTTCATTCTAACCGGAGATATTTAACATTTTTATCGCCACCTTAGGCGCCAGAATCCGTACCATATAACCAAATACGTTTCTCCTAAAATGTTGGACATTTCCTTGACAAGATGTGCTCCTGGTTATCTGTACACGATTGCAATTTACGAGCTCAGTGAAATTATACTTTTTCATACTAGTAATCAGGCACTGGGAGCTCTGAACATATAATAGAAAGTAAAATCTGACCTGATATCCTTATAAATCGTCTTTTTAAGCTCTCGTACGATTTGTGCAATCTGCTTGTGAGTTCTTGTACCAAAAAATATCTTCGGAAGCCTGTATACGCGGCAAACAAAAACAATTTTAAATCAGCTAGTATGTAGAAGGTATAAATGAAAAATGATCAGAAAGCATGATCTTGTTCCCTGATAAAGAACAACATTTAATTCATATAACAGTTGCTGTTATCTCCTTCAAAATCAGATTGAGATTAACCAAATACAGGAAAGAAGAAGTTAAGAGGTTAAATAGCATCTTTCATGACCACAAAAAGTTCAATAAACAGGCCTTGCCCACCTTTTCTTTTCTGACGCTTTTCCAGCAACAGAATTATCTTCCAGTTTTTTCTCACGGACCGTGTCTGTTGTAGTTAAATCTAAAGATGGATTTTTTGCAGATGTAGTTGTCAATTCCATAGTCCATTTTGGAGGCGTAGATGGAACATTATCTTCATGATAAACTGGAGACAATGAAGAGGTCTTCACACGCTTCGACTTCTGGATTGGTGGCTAAAGAAAAATGAAAGCGCTTACAACAATGATAACTTAAATGCTACTGTAACAATTTAACTTTGTCAAATGGCTTGTTGGTTTAACAAAACAACATCACAACATTGAATTTTTTCAAATTCTGCAGGCAAGATGGATACTGAAATTTTCTTGAGAGGAGTCTTACCCGCAAAGGAATATGGTATGTGAAGGAAATGTCAAGGGAAAAATACACTGTTTATTATGATTTTAGTTCTTACATGACTGACGTTGTTGATGTTAGTTGTATACAAAATTGCTTAGGTTAAGAATTACAGTAATAATCCAATACAACTTGTTTAGCAAAATTGAGAAGTCTTTTGGATTCTTGTGAGACACTGTAGGCTGTCTCACACATAGGATGTACGAAAAGTATACATTTGAAATCTTTCCAGCTGCCGAAGGTCATTTTCTGAAACGGTTGCTGTTGCTGTGCGTATTGAGAGAATGGACACAACTTGTTAAGAGCGACTCAGACCATGCTCTATATACCACGGAGGATATATCTTCTCACAAAATTCATCAAATTTTCCCTTGCACCTTCGACTATTTATGACTGCCTGGGTTCAATACACATTCTTTTAGAGATTTTCCCATTTATTTCATGCAAATACTTGCAGTTTCAAGCTCCGTAGGGGTGCCAAATTAAGAAACTTTAAACATTCTTTTGCTTTGTTAAATTTTTCGAGGAGACTTTCAAACTATGTGTATGTTTTGAATAATATGTCAAGAAAAAGTAAGATCACTCACTCCCTGAGGTGCTCTATATCTTTTCTTTGAAGGCTGAAAGTCTTCATCATCTTCAGCTACATCATCTATAAAGATATAGAAATAGGGCTTTATGTTAATTAAGCTTCACAATTCCTGACAAACATGGTAGTAAATGCTCCACTATGTACAGGTAGTAGATAGGGTGGTCTTTTGTAATAAGCAGAAGTGAAGTTATGATTGTGAACACCAGAGCTTCGAACCCGAGTTCCACGAACTTTGATGCCTTCCCTACAGAGCTTAACAGCTCAAATGTAAAGGCCAAAGGACCCTTTTTCATTCACTTATGTTATCTGATGTCTTTCTATTCCCATACACACTTAAAAAGATTTGCTATCAATGATGTCGATATCCCAAAATTAATCATATTAGCCGCTGCATGTTTATTTCTCCTCTAAAGGAGGGTGGGGTAAATTAGGATGTCATCTAAGAGCAACCCTCCTTCTCATCATCAGCATCATCATAGTTAACTTTTGTGCTGCTCAAGTCAATATACTTCGACACAGAATTTGCCTTTCTGTATTTAGCGGCAGAAGTGACCTGGAAAACTCAAACTGTAGCTGAATTAGTTTGTTATACTTTCTTATGGGTAAACAAGAATTCCACCCATGTATTACAGGGCAAATAATACACTATGGGCTCCTTAGATTGAAGAAATAAATGTCCGAACTTTATAGCAGTTTGAGCTAAGACAAGGCCACTGTTGAGTAAGGATAGTAAAGTGAATTTTCATTTGCGCCAGACAAACTTCTTTATAGTTTATTAACCCTAAATGCATAATGATTATTTACCCATTTGCAAGATGGGATAACGAAATAGTCAAGACAGACTATTGGTCATAAAACTCGGCATATTTCTCGTAACAGAAGGCGTAGAGATTAGGGCTTCACCATACGCACTTAAACCGGATGTGGCCGTTGACCAGATGGTAACCGGCGAAGCCATATTTGCATACACTGTAAACAATGCTGGAGATCGTGCTTGATCTTATTAATCTATTGCACTTTATATCGCATAAAGGTATATTGTTGCAGCTGCAGTAGTGAAAAAACCCCCCGAACTTTCCGGTTTTTCTGTGTCCTGTTAAAGATGAAAAGCTTTTGAAAGCGTGGTAATTCGAGTGAGAAGAGAGGCTTTTACGCCGACTGCTACCTCTTACAATTGTTCAAGATATTTTAATGAAACAGATCTTTATATAACTGAGTCAGATACTCCGAGTGCCTTCAAAAAGGACCTTCTGAGGAAAAGAGCAACACCAAGTGTCAATCTTCATGGGACAGTTGAAGATGAGAGATTGGATAAGCGGACCTTGAATTTTCTACAAAGAAAAGTCCCTACGAGTAGAAAACCGAAACAGAATTCGATGCTACTCTCCCAGTATACGAGGAGCCTATAATAGATGATATGTCATAGGGCTCTTTCTGCTGGAAAACTGAAGGTTGTAGGGTAAAATTATTGGTCTAGAAAACCGGTGACATCAATTACCCATGAAGACCAATTATTAATTGCTCCCTTCTCAGCAAAAGACTAATCTGTAACATCCCTGAATCTTTTGGAGAGTTTACCAATTGCAAGATCATAATTGACTACACAAAATTTTGAATAGCTGCTCCAGGAATGATTTGTCTGTTGCATCAGTCACTTAGAGTAACTACAAACACTACTTGTCTGTCAAATACTTGATTGCAGTTGCCCCAAATGGAGAAATCACTTTTGTAAGTCAGGGATTTCCCGGTAACACATGTGACAAGAGTGCTACTGATCAAACTGGAATATTACCACATTTACAGGCTGGAGATTTGATACTTGCAGACAAGGGATTTGTTATCCAAGAGTTATTGCCAAAGAATGTCTTCCTGAATTTACCTGCATTTTTGAGTAAGAAAACAAAATTTATGGAACATGAAGCAGTTTACTCCAGGTGCAGGATCCATGTCGAGAGGGCAACAGAAAGGTTACGAATGTCAATGTCTCATTGAGTCCATTTGCAGATAAAATTGTGCAAGTTTGCGCAGCTTTAGTTAACCTGCAAACACCAAGTATTGCTGGTGTTTCCAACAATATAATGAGTAGTTAACCTGCAAACACCAATTATTGCTGGTGTTTCTAGCAATGTAAAGAGTAGTTAACCTGCAAACACCAATTATTGCTGGCGTTCCCAACAATATGACGAGAATATAATGATCACTTGTGCATTTAAACATATACTGACAATGTCAGGCTGCATATTACCATTTTGACAAAGTTATGTTAATGAGGGTGTTAATTGTTGCAAGATTTTTCTTCTTTAATCACGGAAATAAGTAATCAGTAATTGTTAATCTCCCTTGCCATAACAGGAGGGAAGACCTTCAATCAAATAAAATTCCTTCAAAATTGGTTGGTAAATTTTCGCCCACGAATTTTCTCTCTCTGCTTTGATAATTCTAATATCAAAAGTTGTCCAAATCACAGAATGTGCCCAATTTACACATGCAGCTACCATCTCACCTTGCATTTGGTGCCAATACCAGTGGCCTTTATTCAAATTTCCTGTTGCTGTTAAATACAAATTACTTTGCTTGTAATTTCCCATTCAATTCAGACAATATCAAGTTATCAAAAGAAGAGTTTCTAAAGGACCAAGGGCATTTGATTCCCAGAACTTCATGATTATTTGTCTGATGATCACTTACTATTCCGTCTGGACTAATTCCTAAATAGCCACAGGGAAACAAAAAGAGCCCACACTTTTCAACAACATTGCCAGTAACCTCAATATATTTTTCCAATGCTGTTTCCTCGTGCATCTGTCCCCACATTATACCATCTTTTATGCCTAGTGTATATTCACCTCTAAGTATCTTTAGAAGTGGCATGGGGATGGCATATCCATATGACTGTTCTTTCAAATGCCTTGATGACATCCCCAAATTGCTGGCTGTTTACCGCAGTTTGCGATACTGCCCCCAAAGTGAGTTACTTCTTTGTCCAATGGTTGCAGGGGCAAGCCAGGCAATTTGATTTTGTGTTACCCTTGATTTAGTCTCAAACACGTTTTTGTCACTGATAAAGTCCTCTGTTAGGTCCTCAATAAGTGGGGGTGCAAGTGGATTAGCAGAAAGCTCTGGAGGCTCAGGGGCAGTGTAGTGGGCACTGAACGTCTTGAGCTGACAAGTTTGCTAATTTTTGAAGAAGGAAATTTCGGTCAATTTGAGTAAAATGTCTTGATGCTGCTTGATATGAAGGATTTGAGCTAGGGAAAAGATCAGCAAAAAACCAACAAGCCAGGAGTTCAGCAAGTCTGTTTCTGACATGCCCCTCTTATTGCTGTAAAATGCTGCCATGTGATTCATATCCAATTTCCCCATGGGTAGTCACATTGTCCTTCTGTAATACCTCCCTCTCCATCAACATTAAGAGCAAAAGAGTAGCCTTTGTCCTTCATTGAAGATCTTACTTTACTTTCTACTGTATATCCATTAATTCTCAATTAATTCTCAACTTTGTACTTGAGTTCTCCTTTGGAAATCGAATTTAGACCTTCTTTAAAGAAATTTGTATTACTAGACAAAGTTATAATTCATTTGCCATTATAAATCTTTATCGAGTTGGTTTTTTCACTTGGGCTCTTCCAATAATGCTCTGTTTCTTCATTTTCTCCTTGTTTTTGTTCCTTTCTTGCTTATGATTGGCCAGTTTTGGTAATAATAATAATAATAATAATAATAATAATAATATATTGTTATTGATACATGTTTCGTGCAAATAGGTTGCCATATATATATACTTTCCTTTCTGATGATTCATACTCTGAAGAGTGTTAGACGAAAAAAGCGTTAGTATGTTTTCAGCCCAATGTCGTAAATTTTCAAGGCGATTGACATGTTTGTAATCAGGTTTGGCCGGGAAGCAGTTGGTCACTTGCAGCCTATAGCCATGATGATGATGTTATTCCTGAGGTATATTTCTTTTTATATACTTTTAATACATTAATACATAAAAACGTGAGAGTGAATTCTCTGCGTTCAGGTGGATATTACAAGTTCCCAGCGGATTCACCATTTTTGCGTACTCTATTTTGTTTACTAATGTTATGGTACCTTACTTCTCTAATGTACTGGAAGTGCGGAAAAAAACTTGATTTTTTGTACCATGCACATAATGGGAGAAGCCGATTCCCATGCCAGGTGTAGCGAATATAACCAAAGAATGTTTTTTCTATGAATGGGCTTACGGTGATGCGGATTCGAGCTTGGAAGCACTGGCTTGTAAGATCACCATCTTGTTCTCTATAAAACACCTGGATCAGCTAATGAGATAACAAAAACAAAATGGAAAACGATTTATGTAATCTATAAACACAGGTCTTTATTCCAAGTCAAGATATTTTCATTTGCAGCTTTCAAAATACTCAAATATAATAAATTCGCTTACAAAAATTAATTTGGTTAGCATTACCATGAATTTTTCCATTTTGTGTATTGTAATCTGGAAGATAAACATCATCATCCAGTATGTTCTCTGCATTATCAACAATATGTTCTTCTTCCACTGAAGTTGTCTCTGTAAAGGAAGCAAAGAAAAGGCAGACCAAGAAAATAAGTTTCAACTATGTTTAAAAACTGCCTTCATTCTTTCGTAGATTACATTGATAGCTAAATATCCAACATGCATTTTCCTTTTTTGCTCATATTAATTTTCTTATAGTGAAAGTTTTCCATGCTTAATGCTCAAACTTTAATTTCATTTGGTCAAGCCAAATTCTAAATTTGGAAAAGGCAAAGAAACAGATTATAATGTAAAATATGATCTGTTAAATTGTAATAAACCCTTATATGCCTCAGTGTGTCTTTTATTCTACATTCTGAGCTCAGCCTACAGATTGTCACAAAATTTACAAGTTATAGCTCATTAGAAAATGAATGATAAGAGACGTATCCGTTTCTGTTTCACGAAGAATAATAAATAAACAGTAAATAAGTCTGTGGCAGACTTATTGCAACCTTAAGATTATCTAATGAAAATTACTACTGATAAAAATAAAGATATAAATACATTACTTTTAATAGTTATGCATATTAATACAAACCAACCTATAGTTTTGTTTTGAGTTTCATCTGTTGCATTGACTGACTCTTTTTTAATCTCATCCTTTATGCCATCTTTCCCTACATAAGATTGACCGAACGTAAAACAATAAGATAGTGTCACGGGGCTTGGTTATTACAATCAACAGATAAAATTTGCAAATATTTTGAAAATTTCTGATGGAAAAAAGGATGATTTATTCACAAATTTTTGACCTACTAGGATGGAAGTCATCTCCCATTATGTTTTATGCCATAGTCCATTAAAAAGCAGATAACGAAAATATAACAATATTTCCTTAGATTTCCCATTTTGTATTTCCTTCATTGGCCAGTGTAATGACTGGGCAGGGCATCAATAAGGATTCCTTTTCAAAGACCCTACAAAACTAAAGTAAATGGTGCTTATTGATACTTTCCCCCCTTATGAGTGTCTGATATTATCCCATACAGACTTAATATTAAATGGTCAAGCTTAAACTGGTCAGCTTGACAACCTGCTATCATTGCCCTAACCACAGCTATCCCAACTATAATACTATGATGTAGAGCACAAGTTTAACCTAACTTTCCTGTCTTAACATCCTACTATTCAATGTAACTGGCATGAAGAAAAAGCCTTTTATAATTTGTTAAGTGTATCATTAAAAACAGCATCTGGTTGGCAGCAATACAGACAACAAACCTAACCATAAACTTAAAAACTCCAACATCACACATCTTTTGTTTGTAAGCTATGAATCTATCAACATTTAAACTTCTTTGATCACAACAGAATGATTTAAAACTGAAAGTCTAAAGCACGACCTAATTACCCAAATAATACTTGAAATTGATGAGTAGACATAAGAACGTGGGGGAATTGAAAAACTGTAAGAGCTTTCGAGCGGCAGGAGCTTTTGAATTTTTTATAATCCAGATATTATTTGCTGCCAACTGTCAAAACAACAATGTCAAACTAGATATTGCCCTAATATGATCACCAGGATTCACTATTACTGTAATCCTCGTAGCAAGACTAACTGAGCAAACATTATGATTGCACACCTTAAATGGAGAGGCCTGGATTATACCCTGTCTGGTTGACCTAACAAGAGCCCAAGTCCAGGATTGAAAAGTTAGTTGGGCAAGGAGATGTGAGTTGTATGTGGAAGCTGGATGTTTGTTATGGGGTCATCATGTCATTTTGCCACCTAGCATTCACTACCAGATACTCCAAGAGCTCCATTTTAGTCATCCTGGTATGAGTAAGATGAAAGCTTTTGCTCGATCATATATCTGGTGACCAACAATTGAATTGTTGAACTCAACTGACATTGAGTCCATGCTCTGTTCTTATAGTGCTTGCTTAAAGTCATTTTGTATGCCTCAGACTGCACCTTGAGTGCTTTTATGGTCATGGCTACTGAACCTTGGCAGAAGGTTTCATGTTGATTTTTTGAAATCAAAGGCAAACACTTTTGTCTAGTTGACAGATATTCGAAATGGTTAGAGGTAAAATCAAGGGTTTCCACCACAGCAGAGGCTACAATTGGTGTCTTATGTTCATTGTTTGCTTCTTATGGCCTGTGTCAGCAGTTTGTTACAGACAATTTACCTCAAGTTGTAGCTCAGGAGTTCAAAGATTTTCTTACATATTATGGTGTTAAACAAACACTGTGCCTCCTTTATTACCCCTCTTCAAATGGATTGGCTGAACGACATGTCCAGATGCACATATTTTACAAGACAGTAACATTTTCCCTTGCATCACAAGGTTGCCATTCTTTTATTTCAGTACCACAACGTCTCTCATACTACAACTAGGCAAAAACCGGCAGAGTTTTTCTTGTTCTAATCTCCACAAACTCTCAAGCCTAGTCTTCAGTCCAATGTTGAAACAAAGCAGTCCTCTAGTAGATAGAATAAGGACAGACCTTATTCAAAAGCTTTGTAGTTTCAATATTGACCAGAAAGTTCAAGCTAGAAGTTCTGGAGGAGGAAAGGAATAATGGATTCCAGAAATTCTTACTATGATAAAGGGTCCACTATCATATATAATTAAAGTTTCATGTAATAATCATCACATTGTACATGTGGACCATTTAATTCCAGTGTTGACCATTTAATTCCAGTGCTAATAATGCAAGTGAGACAGATACCACTTTACAATGCAAAGCCGCTCCTGCTGCTGCAACACCAGTAGAACAACCAGTACTTGAAACTTTAAACCAGCCTATTACTGCTACAGATTTGAGTAACTCAACTGAAACACCTACTCAGCTCAGGATACTGATTCACAAACAGTTGAAAGTAACATTCCCTCATCTTCATAAATAGTAACCAGGTCAGATAGAGTAATCAAGACCAGTGTCAGGCTAGATCTTTGAGATTTTATTTGTTAGACAGCACAAATGCTAGGAGGGAGGAATATGGTAACCCATGACTAGCAGCAGTAATGTACTGTTGTAAGTAAATGAAATGCATATAACTTACCTTGTGATTTATCTATTGTGTTTTGAAAATATAAACATGCACTGTAAATTTTCCAATAGAGGAGTTCTTTAAGTTTGGAGTAGTCTGTGACTTCTCTAGGTGTGTACACTGGAATTCTGATGTGCAGTGTTTCTCAAGGATACAACATACCTTATTCCTGTAATGATTGTACCAATAGTTAAAGAAAAATGTAAAACTACAAAGATAGTCAGTTATGGATTATACATTCTGAAATATTAAGAGAGAATATAACAACATACAAACTGGCGTACCTTTCTCTGCTTCAAACTCCTGTAATTCTTCAAGCTCTATTTGTTCTATTAATGATTATCAAGACATTACAGAATTATGTCAACAATCAAAATTCAACAAAACACAAAAGTAAACAAGTTCAACTGGTGGCTATTGCCTTCCTCAATTTTCTAGTAAAGAATGCGCCAAAATGCATAAGGAGGAGAATTTTCGGATAATTGGCACAGCTAGATCATCCTTTCATCAAAGTGTATCGGAGTCTGTCTACATTAAAACAAGAGAACCAGTACTCTGTAGGCAAAAAGAGTTTGTTTTTTCACTTGGAACCAACAATGTTTTGTTTCTTCATTTTTTCTTTCTTTGTTTCCTTTCTTGTCTAGGATTGGCTAGTTTTACTACATGTTTCATATAAATCGGTTGCCATATACATATACTTTCCTTTCTGACATTTCATAGTCTAAAGAGTGTCAGACAAAAAAAGCTTTTAAGTATGTCTTTAGCACAATGTCACAAATTTTCAAATTTTGTACCACAAAAAGATACTTCCTTGTTTATATAATCTTGCATTGGACTATGTTTTTGATATGAGTGGCAGTGCTAGCAGAAAAGAAATTATTTAGATGTCTTGCCAACCACAAAAATTGAAAATGACTAAGAGCCGTTTGAAAATCACACAGTGTTTCCAGACGAAAATTCAACAAAATAGTTAAGCTAGCAAGAGATGCAAGGGCTGCTCATAAAAAATGAAAGCTCTTACCTAGTTCAGAGTTTAAAACATTTTCATAAACTTGAACTTTTTCTCTTACATTATCAAATACCTTGATTGGCTTGCCTCATTCTCATTAGATATTCTTTGGCTGCACAACTAATTTCTGCATGTTAAAATCTTGCAATGTGATAAAACATCTCCATTTCAAAACCTTGTATAAAATGTCCAAATGGACAATTAATACCGTAAACACCTGCATTGTTGTCATTAGTAGCCATTAAAAACACAGATTCTTGCTTTATCCATATCTGTGAATTGATAATAAAAACTTGTAAGTACCCTATCAACTAAATACTCCATGTGAACTCCTTATAATCATATTAATAGACATTTAAGCTTCTCTAAAATGTGATCGTGGCCACTGATCTTGAATAAACAAACTATATAAATAATGCAAAAATACCTTTCTCATGCTGTTGCCATGCCAGGCATGAACAAAGCAAGGCCAAACTTTTTCCACTTCCAGTAGGACTTTCAAGAAGACAGTTCTTCTTTTTAAGTAAGCCTGATAATATCTGGAGTGTTTAAAAAAGACCATATTCCTTTTTGTAAGCTCTACAATGTATGCAGGGCAAATATTGATTGACATTTGTGACATACAAGAATCAAGTTCTAGGTGTGTGTCTGCAATTATTCCTGTTGTGCTGGAGTGCTTTGACAAAGAAATTTTTGGCACAGTTCAAATTTTCATAATTATGTATTCAAATACTTTAAAGGTGCATTAAGTAATCCAGATTGCATCTGGGAGCCATACAGGATGGAACATTATTGCAGTGTGACCTGCATGGTCACCCAACCGACT
>JANTCA010066332.1:0-16024 GCA_024741275.1 Chironex yamaguchii | reverse complement strand
TCCGTGCCATCACGGCACAAAGGTTTGGTGAAGGACATTCAAAGTCCTTGGTATCACGAGACAAAACCCAGCGGTGGGTAAGGGGAAAATTCATTAATTTTTTTCTGGGTTTCGGCTTAAGCCTTCATCAGTGTCAGATATTTGTAATACGTCAAGAGACACAGTGCTTTATATATATATATATTCATCAAGAGTGGAGCATTACCACAATAGTTGCACTAAGCTGTTTGCAGCTGCACAGTGTCAGTTCAGTGCTGCTAGGGAAGTACACATTGCACCTTTTATGTACAAGCATTGGCACTTCTGGTCTCACGGATGGACAGTAGCTGTCGCAAGGAAGGATGAAGTATTTGTAGTTTGGAACCCAAGTGTCTGTAATTTTACATTGCCATAGACCAATAAAGCGATCAATGGGTCTTCTGTCATTAACAGGTGGTACAAGAACACCTTGAAAAGTCTGATGGTTGAGGATAGACATGGGCAGAAATGTTTAAAACAAAAAAAAATTAAGTAAAAGGGATGTGCAGCAAACTGCTCTCTACCTCCCCCAAAACATTTTTAAAAATCTTAAATTCTACAGTACCCTCTCTCCCTGTCTTATCCGATGTCATAAATGTAGTGCCCCATGCTGCTTGGAAACATGTGTGTTTGAAGGGTTGAAGCGTTTGAAATGTGCTACAGCGGGTACATTGGACAGGCAAGAAAATGAACATGTAGATACTTCAACAAACTGCCAATTTCTGTATTTCTGGGAAGCAGTAATACATGGTTGACAATACAGAACCTGTCATCAGTAGTTCAATAGAAAACCAAATGACATTATCTGTGGTGCCTACAATCAGAAACCTGAAAACAATTCTCCAAACAGGCTATTGATGTCTGGCTTAGATGTGATACATTAAGAAGAAGATGGTCTTCGACTACTTCCCGCTTTTGTTAATAGTAAGCAGCCATATCAGCATGTGGATGACAATTTGTTTTCTAGAACATGCAATATGAAGTTTGTATTTGTGTTGCAATATGATATGAACAATAGTGAATTTTATTGCAAGTTGTCAGTTACACGAGAGGTAAGCAGTAACATCAAAGGGGATATTTGACTTTATTTGGGCTGGATCAGCCACTGGCAAGTAAAGTACAATGCTCCCACTGCATCATTTACAGCAACATGAAATGAACTTGACAGGATGCTGTTTAGTTAGTTAATGTTTTAAGGATGTGATTAGATTTTTAGCAATTTGAAAGAAACTCGGCTGGCATTTATTGATAGGAATAACTGTGTATAGAACATCTTGAAGAGAAGAGACCAGAAAGTTTGAACTTTTGACCTTTTTGTTTGATTTTAACTGATGAGATAACTTTCTTTCTCTTGTAGTTTATGGTCTATGCAGGGTATTACGGACTTATAGCAGTGATCTTTTTAATCAAGCCATTTGCCCACCTTATATTGAGGTGTCGAAGGATGTGTTGCCCCAGCCAAAGTTACAGACATGTACAAGAACTGTCCGAAAGTGAGAGTACTTTACTGGATCAAGATGCAGATGATCGAAATGTTTTAGTTATGCCAGAGACAACTGGGTCTGTAAATGATGCCCAATCTGTACCTCTGCCAGAGGCAGATTTGCAAGGGCCATAATATTGGCATGATACTTGATTTATTTGGATGTTTAGTTTACTCTCTGCGTAAAAATGTCAGAACTAACCGTACCTACAGATAGCAAATGAAAAAAAGGTTGACCTTACACAAACGTGTTAGGAGAAATGTGCTTTGTACTCTCCAGTTGCAGTTGTAGTGCCTTAAAATTGTCATTAAGCTTTATTGTTATTAAAATAGTTACTTAATTCGTTCAATGCTGTTCAATATTTACAAAATTGCCTTTCAAGAAGTAGAAAATTTTAATTGTAATTTTTTTAAAGTATTAGAAGACCTTTGACACTAGTACTTTTTTCGCAGATTCAGTTGTTTCCTTGTCATTGAATAACTTGATGACTTGCTTCAGACAAGACATTACCGCTTTAATACTACTTCCACCATTACTTAATGATTATGTAGGCCATTGCTATTGGAATCTCATTGTCATTTGTTAAATTTAAATGCAGATAGTAATGAAACCTCGCTGTCTAACCTACCAACGATTACTTTTTGGCATGCCAGGTAGTTATGCTTTGGGATGAAAATGCTACTAGAAAGGTGAGCTTATCTTTGTTATTTTTTATGGAAAACCAACAACAGACTCTTGCTTTCCATAAGTACTGTTGTTACATTTTGTAAAACAAAGGCACACATGTTCCTGGTGTTTGACATGATTACTTTGTAACAATCGTCGTAATATAGCGGTTTATAATATAATGGTTTTTGTAATTTTACTCTTTTTAGGTGGATATTGACAGTTGACGTATGCGTTTTGCAAAAATGATTAATCTGTATTTTAAAGTGAACTACATTTGCAGAGTATAGATGTATTCTTTGGGATTTTATTGGTCTACTTTTTCCTGTCATTTCGGAAGATGCACTCAATGTTATATTTTTGACTTTTTGCTTCATCAAGAAATCATTCATCAATCTTTTTCTGGTACAAAACTTGAAAATCGCCTTGAAAATTTTCTGACGATTCTTACTTTGAAGAGCAGTTTTAAGTATGTTTTCGGCGCAGTGTCGCAAATTTTCCAGAAAATCATTCGTCAGTGAGAGGAGTAGATAAATCGGGTTTTGACAGTTCTTGCCCTGCTTCCATCTGGGTTTCATATAGCTTTGACAAATCTTTTGCTCGTCTCGCAATTACTTTATTTTCCATTCTAATGCCTCTCTCTACATTCTCCATTGCAGAAGTCATCCATATTCTCTGAGGTACCATGGTGCATTCTATGAACTTAGGCCCGAAGCTTTCCGGCGTTGAGTAAGCTTTCCTGTCGGTGTGGCGACGTGGATTTAGCCTAAATTATACGCCCTAGCATATTAGCGCATTAAAATGCAAAAATCCCGGTGCACGCCTTGCTTTAGTCTTTCAAACTTTGCGTCACGCTTTGTGAATAATTAATCTTATTGTGAAGGTTGGCAGACACCTGAGGAGATACTGGCGTACCTCCGGCGCGAGTTTTACACAAAATGCACCTTAGCGGAGATATTTTCCTCTGTGTTACTAGCCTTTTTTCCAGCACTTGTTGACATTTCAAACCTTTCTTCTAGAACAGATACATTAGTAAACTCTAACAATTTTTTGTGCTACAAAACTTGAAAAATGTCCGGAAAATTTGCGACATTGGGCTGAAAACATATTTAAATGCCTCTTTCGTCTGACACTCTTCAGGGTATGAATCGTCGCAAAGGATAGATATATGGCAACCTTAGTTTCTTTGTTTCTTCATTTTCTCATTGTTTTTTTTCCCTTCTTGTTTATGATTGGTCAGTTTCAATAAATGCTTTTTATAAAAGGTTGCCGTATACCTATACTTTCTTCTCTGACAATTTATACTCTAATGAGTGTCAGACGAAAAAATGCTTTTAAGTTTGTTTTTAGCGCATTGTCGCAAATTTTCACGGCGAATTTGGTAACTTTTCTTCGCCACTTTAGAATTCTTCCTTTTTCTGGTGCTGAGCATTTGGAAGCAGAGATTCTCAATACAAATGAGCAGGCAGCAATCTACATTTTTTTTTTACCAATCAAGTACGTTTTACTTCGGGTCGACTCTCCTACTGGTTTCTCAACTCAATTTCACATCGTATATCTTGTGATAGAAACTTACTAAACGTATCTACCAACTACATTTATACACGACTTGTACTCTTATTTTACTTATTAACAAATTTAAGTAAAAATATTTTTAATACATACCTTTACATACTTCATTCCATGAAAAGGCTTACCTGACATGAAATGCCTCAATTACACACATTTATTTCTATTAATTTCTAATTTACGGTAACTCATTAAATAACAGACTCGTGAAATATTTTGACTAAGTTGTTTATTCATTTAAAGGGATGATCATAATTCGAACACCATTTAGTGAAAATTTTGTTGATTTAGCACATAAGCAGAGCACATTTTTGAATACTTTTTAGCAAAACGTTTGTGGACAGTAGCTCTACAAAGGAACAGTTTAGTTGTAGAATTTTAATTAAGGATTGTAAATGGCCATGATCAAGGTCTCTCAAAATTTGGCCCCACTATGCTTATTTTGTCATTGGTGGTATTGAAAAGTGGGTGAGTGGCCAAATGGTTCGAGTACTTGCGCTCTGATCAGGCTCTGGGATCAAATCCTGCTCACGGCACCTTTGGCAAGTGCCTGGAAACCATATGCCACGGGTCAACCCAAGCCATGTGAGGGAAATTGGGTACGACGAAGCCGTCGGATGGCTGAGCTAGCACAATACCACAAAACGTGGTTGAGATCATGGGTGTTGAGTCCTGTTCAACCAATTGTTCACACTGTTTTAGCCACTCGTGTTCAAGAACTGCAAATTAGTTCTGCACGCGCTAATGGCGCTGTATAAACAACAGGTTGGCTCTGCGGGCAATGCTCAGATGAGTGTAGGGCAATGTGCCTGTGCAGGCGTCTCGGAGTTGCCGTTACTAGCCACGTGATTAGACAGCAGCCATCTTCCAGAATGTTTACGAGCAAATTTAAGCGCCAAAGGACAGCACAACAAAGATAGCGTGAGTTTTTTCGCGCGAATATATTCGCCTAGTGGAAAACGGATTTTAGCAACGATCAATTTTCTCGCCAAAGTTTTCAACACACAGTAATCTTGCAGAAACACGGTTAGAGTCGTTACTGGCAGTAACAAGCATCAAGTACACGATTATATCCTATCTTATTCGTATTCTCACTATTTGTTTATAATCAAGTCTCTGTAGCAAATTCACATTTTGTAGTTCACATTTTGTGCTAAACACGGCTTGAAGTTAGTGCAAGTTAAATAGCATTACATTCCAAGGAAAAAGATTGACGTAGCTGTAAATTTTAGAACTACCTGATAATGATAAAACATAATGCCAACAAGAATGCTTGTGACGGTGAACGATAAATGCAATGTAACGCCTGACTGTAGTAATATTCTTGTAATCACTGGAGTTGTAAGGTAGCTCGTCTTTTATCCGTTTGTAGATCAGATTCGGGTGTACAAAGTTAACTCACAAAACCTCCATGCGTTTGATTAAGTCGAATATTCAACACAATGCGCACCTGTTTAAAAAAAGAAGTGGAGAAGAAGGGAAATGCAGAGTGGCTCAAAATTGAGAATATCTTACTTCAAGATGTATTTTTCTTCATATTTTATCTACCATAAATGAAATATTACAAATGACGCAGGAATCTTTTGACAAATCAGCATGTTAATATGTAAAAATACTCAAAAGGCAATGGTCAAAAGGACAAAATCGACTATGATAAAAAGTTAGCAGAGCATTTACCAACAGAGACCTCAAAGTTGTTTACGTACTCTCTGGCACAAAATAATATTGATTCTTATGTCAACAGGAAGCGACAAGTCGGACTTGTGGTTCATTCAAAATTCAAATGGCATGCACCACACACACTTCGAAATGGCGAAAAAAAATACCGGAGACTAAATTGGAGAAGTTAAACTTATTAAAATATTCATATTTGTGCTTTTAGACATGATCTTCAAAATGACTTTTTGGAGATTAAGCGTTGCATTGGTGACGTATGCAAAGGGTAGCATTGGGCTGCGGTCCCTTTACGGTATCGATAAAAATTACTGGAGACGTTTTTAGAAAAAGTATAACCCTTAAAAGGTAGGATGTGATAATTTATAGCACTTGGCAGCTATTCATAGAATCTGTCCATTAAATGTTATAAATTCTTGGTCCCATGTCAACTTACTTCGAGTCTATTTTTGCATTAAATCCTGTTTTGAAAAGATATCATCAGAAAATGACTATGTTGCATTAACACCATCTGCAAAGCGGCTTTAATAAGGGCAGTGTCTACGTTAGTGGAAAGAGACAAAGGTGCTCTGTCATTTAAAAGACAGAGTTTAGTCGAGGAAATACGGCATTTGCTATTTGGCGTCCGACTGCGGTATACGTCAGATAAACGAGGACGTAGATCTTAAAATCTTCATCTCCACCGACGGCGACAGGAGAAAAACAACTCCACGATGTAGTTATTACATTATTAATAATTGCAACTGAATACAAATAGATCTTTGATACAAAAATAATTGAAGCATAAAATGCAAACGTACCAAGATAAACCTACAAAATACATTAAAACTAAATATTAAATAGCCTATGAAGCAAAAATTAGGATACGTTTGTAATACTAATTTATTCAATATCCAGTCATTTGACACTTATTTCGATAAAATCGAATGACAGAAATCATTGCGACGATGGCTCCATGGGGCTAGGTGGTTTGCAAGTCTTATTGTCTGATGGAGATTAGCATTCTGTTTATCACCTATACCAAGGAATTTTGCACAATATGTTGGTATGCTGACTGACTCAAGCCGATTCCTGTTTGCTGATGATCCGGATCAAGTCCTGGATTCTGGATCATTTAAAATTTTTTCAACTATGGCAGTTAATGGGGTTGAAAGTTCATTCTGAAATATCTTACGCAGCAAGGATGCGTAAATTAGTTGACCTCAGCGGGGTGGGATCCTTAACCATTTTGATCCGGATCCTACCACCATTCTCGATACTAAGATCAAGAACAGTGAAAAATAGGGAATCTTTTGCATTTTCAATACCAAAAGTTAACAAAATTTGCACTCTCCAAATGCTATTCTATTCATCGTCACTGATAACTTAACTGTGTTTTGTTGATAATAGTCCATACCTCCGATGCGTCACAACCCACCAAAAGATCTGTCCAAAACTGAACTCTTAATTGGGTTCTCTACATACTGGTTTATACAAATATGCATGCCTAATCACATTAATTATCTGGAATGACTACGCGTTTTAATCCGAAACAGAAAAATGTTATTACGTGTAATGTAAAAACACTAGTAGTCACAGTGGTACAAGTAGGCTCATACCTCAAATTTTGAGACAAATTCTTACTTGGTTTTATACAGAAAAGTCTACATGAAGGACTACACAGAAAAGTCAACATTTTAGTGACTTATCGTACAGTAAATGAACAAAACCAAGCAAAAACACAAGAGAGATGAAATCTTTATCTGATCTATACACCAAGAAATATACCGTCTTACCAGGATATTTGTCGGGTACTGTGCATGGGCACAAATTTAGTCCCCTGACCAATCGAGGCAGGCGTGCTTCTACTTACATATTTCTAGCACATACACCTGATCAATACAATTTTTCCAAATAGGTTGACATGCGTCATATTTCCTCTAATAAACCCTCCCAACTGAGCAACAACTCACAACATTGCTACGTCTGTAAATATTAATACAACTCCACTACCTTTTAAAGAACACAAGGTTAGCAATCCAGAACGCAGGACAAACAACAACTACTACTATTAAACCACAAACTCGAAACAACCATCTCTTTAAAAACGCCCTTTGATAACACACCATACAGTGTGTGGGTTAATGTACCAGTCATTGTTTTGACGTATTTTTCAAACCCTTTTTCCGTTTTGTTTGCGATTATTGTGCTAATCAACTCCGTGGTCATGTTTTAGACAGTGCAAGAACATGCGACTATACAAGGAGCGCCGTTTGCCATAATCATCGTTATGTTGACATGCACAAAAGTATCTCCCCCTACTCTGAATGTATTTTTCGCACCACAGTAACCGATAAGACGTTACATATTCCTCTTCATGTGAATCTCGAAATTCATTTCTTTACATCATAGGCTCTTTAAAGCAGTATTGTTTAACGAACGAACGCTTTATCTTTCGCCATTTTTTCAGCTGACATGCCAAAGTTGCATAGGAGAGGAAAACAAACGAGGTCTGGGACAATGCAAACAGTGACCCGAAACAATAAAGAAACAACCAAGAAAAGGACGCCGAAATTTTAAGGACATCAAACCTGAACGGGGAAAACCAGTAAATCATTTATATAATGAACGGTTGGGGTTGTGCAGCCGAAAGGAGGGCCTCAAAGAACCGGGTTTGATAAGATTTATCAATGGAGCGGTCTCGGGTTAAAGTCAATGTCAGGAAAGCAGTGACACACGTGGAACGGAGGCATATACTTCGTGACGTGTGTGCACCAAAGCCTACGGTTAATGATAATGCTGACGAAGACTAGAATCCAAACGTACCCTATTCAAGGCCACAACCAGTTTAAGAACTAAAGGGGGCTTCTATTTGGAACCTTCCAAGGGTCCATAACTTGATTTATGATATCACCATGCACTAACCATACAAAAAAGAAAGGAGTAACTATTGCTGAAGGTATAAACTTACACGGTAGAAGATAGTAAAACTTTCTTAAAAGAGAAGCGTTTTAATACATAAAATATGTTAATTATATCCCCTTTTTTCGGTACAAAATACTACACTAGACTTCCCCGAAGTTTTAAAAATGGACAAAAAACGGTACTAGAATACCTCTTTTAAAAAGAATGCCACTTCAAGATACAAAATAAGAACACAAAAATAGAAAATTTTGTAAAAAACTAAAATAGAGGCTAAAATACTCTTCAAAATTTACAGTTGACCGCTTAAAGACTATGATCTCCAGTGGCCTTGTATGACATGTCACCTTATTCTGTCGCATGGCTAACGCATTGTAGGTAGAAACTTCGCGGACTGATTGCTTTATCTTTCAAAAGGGCGTTAAAGTTAGAAATCTTATATTTTATTAGTCATAGGATAGCCCCACGACACTAAGTTTTTGTCATGTCATCTTATCCACTTTCTGAATAGGGTGCTCACAGTCAGAGAAGGGCAAATAATTCTCTAACGACACCGCAAGAATAGGCCTGTGCGAGCCTTTGACATATCGGTATTCCTCTGGGAATTTGTAAGCCTACTTTACTAGCGTAAAAATACCACTGAAATAATACTAGAATAACGTGACGCGTCACAGGCTGTTTTGAATCTGGTCTATACTCCTTACATACTCGCCAATAACAAAAATTAATGAATCGTCTACTACAGTAGTTTCTGATGGATAGATTACAATTAGTATAACTGGCTCCTTCTTGTCAC
Organism: Chironex yamaguchii; assembly: GCA_024741275.1. NCBI lineage: Eukaryota > Metazoa > Cnidaria > Cubozoa > Chirodropida > Chirodropidae > Chironex > Chironex yamaguchii. The sequence goes on along the minus strand of JANTCA010066332.1, from coordinate 6,916 downwards.
GTCAAATGACCAAATCGTTACCGGCCTCCTGCGTTAACACTTCGATGATACCTTCACAGTCAAATTATCAACAAATTAATGGCGTTAGTGCGTTTAAACTTTAACGATACTGTTTCAGCATTGAACTTTCATCTGTCCCAGGAAAAGACATAAGAAACGAGCCCCAAAAAGTGTCATTAAGAGGGATGTGTGCCAAACATAGCTCATCAAGGGTCTAGTATGCAGTTGTTTTTGGTGATGGGTATTGGCCTAATTCCGAGTCGAGTGCCCTTTTTAACGTTCCATCGAACGACTAACCTGCTTAGATCTTAAAATTCAAATTTTCGGTTCTCACTCCGTCTACGCTAGACCAATAGAAATCTTATAGTAAAACTAAGACCAAGTACAGCATAAACTATATTACAACGTCTACCTCGGTCATCTGCCCCACATCCAGACTTGGTACGCTGCAGATATGCAATAACGTATGAAGGCAAGGCAAGCGATAAATCCCGTATAGCTGTCATATACATCTACTGTACATCATCTTCTGTTGATCGATACCAAAGTCCTATGGTTCATCCGGACATAAACTTTGTTTACTTCTTTCCTTTTCCCTCTGAGTAAAAAGCAGCTTGGCCGATTTCATTATCTAGCAATAATGAAAGGGAAAAAAGTTATTAAGGTTAATTTCTACACAGGACGTTTCTCAGTTATTTTAACATAAGATATATGACAAGTAGAAGAAACATCAACATTTGACCAGTGACGGTTGATCGAATTGAAGTAACGAAGAAATGTTTGAATCCTATATTCTAAAAATAAAGGCCTATATAGCACATTTGTCAACATTTTTCTTGTATTTTGAAACTTAGATTATACGACTGAAGATGCCTCTTTATCCACGAAATCTTAAAAAGCCATAGGGAAAACAGGGAGACACAACATAATATAATGAAACGATGTCGGCAGTTCAATGCTTTGCAAGTTGAATCCGTAAACCGGATTATGGATATGATAAAAATCGATGTACCAATTTGCTGCCTGCCGAATACAGTCATGTTTAACGCTCTAAAGTAGCACCGCCCTGGGGATTAATTTGGAAATATGAAACGTCTGCATAAAACAGAGAATTTGTCGTCTTCAAAGTTCATTGAGAAAACGCATGTAACTAGGCCCATACGTTGAATCTCCTCCAATTTATCTTGCACAATCTTGCAACCGTAACTACACCACCCTGAATACCTCAACTACCTATGCGTCAAGGGTTAGGCGATGAAGCATTCCAGCTTCCGTCGAGAATGAAAGCGCAGGGCTTCGTCGACAAGTTGAACTGAACTGTTTCGAACAACGGAGCAAGAGATTTGTTTTCAGCTGTGATAAGAAATTTACTGCCTTCCGGAGACGACAACGGGGCATTCGCAAATTTTTAGCCTACAAGGTCTTTGACATGCCACAGGACACGAGAGCAACGCGTTGGACGTTGAAATTCAAGGTTGTATCGTTTTTCTCTCCACAAGATAGTAATGATACTATCATCATAAATTGCTATATGTTATTTTTACTCCAAGCCATTTTTGTGAAGTGCAGCTAGTAGACAAAAATGCAGTGTTGCGAGGCTAGTATATGTCCAGTAAAATTTGTCACTTTACCATCCTTTTGCAGAACAGAACGTTCCATCCGTTAATGTTGACCTACAAGGTATTAGTTATCTGAGGGATTCGGCCAAAAGAGTGGTAAACCTGCAAATAGAATTTCTTCTTCAAACGAGTGTTAAATTTACAGCTTCAATAGGGAGGTTTAGGGGCCCATCACGAGAAATTTCAACCCGCTATAACGATATCCCGCTTCTGATTGAAAGACTGTCACAAAACGAAACTAGCTATCATATGAGAGCCGGGCTGGACAAGCTAATCGAGCTATCGATTTCCATGCGATACCTCCACCTCGGCACAGCGGGCTGAAAATCATTTAAATACTCATCCGGGTTAATTGGGCCTGCCCGGTCAACCGGGCTCATATGATAAGGCCCTTAGATCCAGCACGAGTGCGAATACTCCCCGCGTAGTTAGGAAGTCGAACTCGTACAGAATTTTTGTAGTGCTTAGATATCTCTATTTAAAAACCGCCTGAACCGAAATGGCGGACGTTACAGCAACGGCTGTGTATCTTTCCTTTGAAGACGTATTCTACGCATTAGCATTAACAGAAGAAACATCTGGAGGATCTGCACCTACCTTTGCAATAAGGAATTTCGCAATGTTCGATTTGACAAGTATGAGAACTAATGCCCCAAACTCGTTCAGTCCACGACGAGATTTTTCAAGAAAGTCGTCCTGAGCGACTGATGTCTGTACGAGTTTTTATAGCGATTCCCGCATAAAGAGCGCACATCAGTTGCGCACTCGAAAACTCGTTCTTGTACTCATACTTGTACTTGTACTGGATCAAAACCTCCCTAATATGTTACTGCAGCCAAGAGACGCTTGTCTGATTCGCAAGTGCTATGCGCTATACCTACTAATAGCGTAAAACAGAACATGTGGACTATCTGTGAGACCAAGAAAGTGACTTAAAGCTAGGTGGCATTAATTTGATCTTTAGTATTAATGCCTCTCCCTTTTTCTTTTAGATTTGAACATGATATTTTGGAGTGAGTTTAGCTTCAAACTCCATTGTAGACGTATACGACTGACCATACTACCGTCAACTAAAGAGACATTCCGTCGTCGTTGGGCGGATTTCTGCATACCTTTATACCACGAAAATTTCAAGACAAACTCCGATATCTTTAATCATTAACGTACCATCTGCCGATGCTCTTCATCTACAATACCAGCTGATTCTAGATCCTGGATAGTCATGACGTGTAGAAAATCGATATCATCCCATCCTTCATCAATCAAATTGCTCTCATATTGAGGTAATCCAATTCGCTGTAACCACTGACCAATGGTTGCCGGCGATTTCCTCAAGAGTGACTACAAAATGACGTATCAGACACGAGGCTATTAAAGCAGAAAGTTTACTAACATAACGAAAAACTGCTACACAGGGTTAGCCTTAGAATTTAGGTAAATTGAAAGAAATCCCAACAGGTGCTGTATTAAAAACTTATTAGCATAGACATCTTCAGTGGACAAGCCACGTAGACATCTTCAGTGGAGGATTTTGGGGCAACTGGGGGCAGTTACCCTCCTCGCCGAGTTGAAACAGGTCCGGCGGCCCTTTTAAGGAAAGTTTGCCCCCTTTAATTAGAGACCTGCAGTCATGAACACACTATATTATCGCTGCATATCTCATTGTTTTGAAACTATTCTTAAACGTGAAAAAAGGACCTTGTGTTAGTAGTTAGGGTCGGAAATGATTGAATACAGCGTACCCTCGTCACCAGTTTCTGAAAATTAATCAATTATCAACTACCTCCCACTGCACATTTGCTCTGGATCCTCCCCTGGATAGCTTGCAGTGGATTTACATTAAAATCCTCAAAGTTTGTATTTCCAGGACTCTTCAGTGCACTTCGGGTGGATGACTCTTGGTTTCTTTTTAATAAGTTGCATTGTCGCAAATGTATCGTAATTTTCTCGTACTAATCGTATCAAGTTATAAGCTATTAGATGATGACGTTCGTCATATCGTTTGAAAATAACAGGCTGCTGCTACGTTATTGCTGTCATTTTTTATATGTGAAAATCGAGTTCAAGGTTCACAATAGGCGATGAATGAAAATCGCAAATGGTGAATTGCGCAAAATTACATGAGTTAAAACTTGACTTACCTTTAAAGTTCGAGGTTTTGGCACAGGTGGTGTGCAGCTAGTATCAGCTGCTTCGCCCATAGTCTGTAAGAAATGCCAAGAAAAAAAGAAAAATGAATGAAAGCGACTAATTGTAAACGAACTTGTAAACGAAAAAAAGAACAGAACACAAGAACCACACTGTATTGAAATCCGTCATTTTCCAGTTGAAACAGGAACAAGAAAAGGCATAATCAGAGCAAAAACTGTTAAAACAGCATTTTAGGTAATCTTTGTTCTCCTTTTACTCAAAAACAACGGTCTCTACTTGACACGTTCTCAATTTAAAAATATATACTTGTTTAAGTACCATATTACCATTAAAACAATTAATCTCTCACGACACCCTCTCTTTACCCAGAACATTTTATATCTCCCTTTTTGTGGGTAAACCTTTTCCCTATACATTGCGACTAGTACATGTTCTTTGCTCTCAAAGGAGACCAAATGGCGAGCTTCCCCCTAATTCTAAGAGGTGCCTGCCTCGGTTTTTATCATGCAAGAGGCGACGTCTACCAATAAAGACAGAGGTAAGCAAAAGGCATGATAGGACAAACGTGAACTGTTCAGACATTTGACCCAGTCATTTTTGAAAGACCATGTTCACAATAATGTCAAAGCTGAGTGTTGCAATGGCGTCAGCGCAGCAAGTGAAGGTTACTTAAATCCCGCTCTTGGCGATTACCGAATTTCCCACGTTAGCTTGTCATTGCAACGAAGAAGGGAATTCCTTTTCCCTATCTGCCAAACCAAAGCCACGTCACCAATGCAGAAAGAGCTCAATTTAACCCCCACTCTTGTTAGCTCTCCTCCTTAAATAGGCCCCTCCCCAGCACATCGTGAATTCTTCAACTTAGCCTCACTCTCATTTTAGCTTCCTACTCCTATGGCAAATTAACGTTCTTTAATAAGCAAGGGCTCTTCAACTTTAACCATCCGATCAAAATAATAATGTTGATTTCATAATGGACCGGTAAATACATTGATCTTGTTGCTACTTTATGGTCACTATGTTTCCAAATAATGGATTTGGAATAGATCAAACGAAGGTAAATAATCTTTTGATATTGCTCATACTGACTTTCACAAACAAGGTACCATCTCTATTTACCCTGCTCTCTATTTAGCACGCTCTCAAAAAGGGCTCCGAGGTCCAAATAGAGCTTGTAAGGTATTCTGGATAATATGCAAGAATGTGCCTGTCTTACCTGCCCAGGCTCAGTTGCGTCTGGAGTTGTATCAGCCTTATCTATATTTTTATTTGCCTCTTCAACAAATCTGTAAAAGAAATAAATCTTTTTATTTACAAATGCCTCCATAAAAACCATCTTAAGAAACGAAATAAACTAAGCCGATCAGCTTCACAACTAACAAGGAAAAAGCTGGTCTGCTTATCTGACAGATGGAAGGGGTGCCAATAGTAGGGCGTGAATGCGACCAGAGTACAGGTATTACACATGACAAAAGTTGCATTAAACATATTGTCAACCCAGCAACTTAGAAGCAGCTTTATTGACTACAAAATGGAAACTTATCTTCTTTAATGTTCATACATGCAACCTTCCATCGTTCAGTGGCAACGTGGGCAAAACAGCAACGATAGGTTATTCAACGAAGACCATATATTTAAAAATGCCATCGTGCTTTGCGAACTCAAAATACTTTGGGGGGTATACTGTAACAATTCCCGGTGCCTCGGGGTGTATCGTACCGCCCCTGTTTGAAAACTCATTTATGTAAATACTTGTTAAGACACTGCGGAACAACAGGACCAGATAATTCAACAAAAATTGAAAACACAGCTAAATATATTCGCTGTTGATTATCATTCAACAATAGGATTTGTTTGTTCGCACTACCAAAATAGGCACCAATGAAATAAACATGACATAAATGGGAGACCAAGAATTGAAAATGGGTCCGAAAATCATTTTGTTCCTAATGTATACAGCAGACATGTAGCAAGAAGACATAAAGATGACTTTGATTCCGGTTTGTCTTCAGCAGTATAACGATCAAAACTTGACAAGATCAACTTAAATGGAGTAAGTATACTTTGATAAAAAAGTCAAGCTGCTTCCCCATGCTAACACCCTCCACTTCCGCTTTACTGCACCGTGTAAAATTCAAGCCACAAATGCAAAAAGTGCACTACAACACATAAGGTGATGTCCTGACGAACGAATTGTGTACAAACCCTATAAAAATCAATTTGCTCTTAAAAATCTACTGACCTCGGCTACCTACGTTCTCAACGTGTTGTATTCACATGATAATTGTAGATCCTAACGTTAATCGTGTGAAGTAAACGAGTCTCACACGGGTGGTTATTTTGCAAACAAAACAAGGAAATGCAATCTAAATCAAGGCACTGTCATTCGGATTTGTGTTTGATGATCAGGACAGGCTCAGGTACACTTCACAAAATTCAAGTTGAAAAGCCGGTTAAGGATATCAAAGGCTCCGCCTTCTTACTGACATTTGACCGCTTCAAGCACTTCAGACTTTGTCATTCCAGACCGGTGTCTTCAACTTCACAATAACGAATAAATTACACATATAAGGGGCGGCACAAAACAATGATGGGTAAATAAACCCCCAGTGTTTCTGACATGTAGTACACAACGGAACTTTAAGTGGCACAGTGGAATATGTGGCGACCAAATTAAACAAATGAGTCTGGAGATATCCCGTTGACCCAATAAGGCAATAGATGTTTATTCAAGGCTCTTGTCTCTCTTCTTTTAACACTACAAATGGGTTATAACAAGGAGTGTCCCTGTAGCTTCTCTTATAGCTTACTGCCATCATTGCTGAACTAAACCATAGTTAATCAAAGGACTGGTTTGGAAGCGCGGCGAACTTGAAAATATGAGGTTATTGTTCAGTTTTATTCGGATCACGTGACAATGACCGTGCACATCCTGTTGAAGACGACAGTAGCTGCAAGTAAATTTTGTACACAATTTACGTTGTAAAATAGGCTTTGAGCGCTTTATAAACGGCAACAGCTGGGACAGTTGCACTCCCTGTCTTCCTTTTACGGGGTCAGTGGGGGCAACTTAATGCCTCTTGTAGAAAAAAGCCCAAAATTGTTGAATATGGTGCATTTTACTTAAAACAGTTAATTTCCATTTT
>JANTCA010066321.1:0-16025 GCA_024741275.1 Chironex yamaguchii | reverse complement strand
TAAGTATGATTTTAGCGCAATGTCGCAAATTTTCAAGGCGATTTTCAAGTTTTGTACCACAAAAAGATTGTACAAAGATATCTATGTGTCTAGTTTTTTCTAACAATTCTAAAAGTGCACAGGATAAAAATAAGGGTAGGCTTGGGCGCCTTTTTTTGACCTGCAAACAAGACAGAGAGAGAGAGATGGTGCCAAAGACTTTCTCAGATAAGCAAATTTTGAGAGAAACTCCCTAGACATTCGAAATAGAAGGTCCCTTAGCTACAAGTATATAAATACTTGTCTGAAAACCTGAACCACTTTAGCTTAAACCCAAACGTACCTCTTCGGATTTAGCTTTACTCGATTATTGATGCTGGATGAATATGTGCAAGACGTGGCCACTTTGTTTATAATTCTCATTGTTTACTAAGAATTTTTCTTAATAAATTTATCAAGGCAGAAGATAAACGCAGCAAAGAGTATTCAATGAAAATGGGGCGCAATTTGTCATAAACTGAAAGAAGAAAAAGGTTTAGTGTAGGCAATTTTTTTTCTAACTTAATCACAATGCCAATATCTAGGTTGAGTACAGTAATACATTTTTGCAAAAGGAATCAAGTCAGAATTTTTCTACACATAGTGAATATGTTTTTTATAGTTTTCAAGAATTATATTCTGACCTTTGACAATAAACAGTGCCAGACCAAAGTAATAATTTAGTTACTGAAGGTTGCCTCAACAAAATGTTCATCTTTGTTTCAGGTTTCAAATTGAAATTAAATATGAGCTCATTGAGATAGTGATGAGAGATTAATGCAGTTTGACACCTTTAAACTACATACACCTTACTGTCGTATTCAATCATTAGTTTTCAAACCATGTCAAGTGCGCAAGTCAACATTGCTGATCTCTTCGTGCAACTTAAAATGGTTTTGTGTCTTGTCGCAGAATAACCTCTGTTACTTTGGAAGGTTCGGGTTTTTTTACTAAAAAGTAACTTTTATTAGTGTTGATAGATTTGTTTTCATATATTCCTAGGCTCCAAAGACCTATCAGGCCTCATCTCAAAGAGTGATCCCTCTGTTCAGTCCTTTTCAGCAGTATAATAAATATTTGTGGCATAATGTGTCACTCACTAACTGATTAGCTTGCTTCATTTAAAGAATTCTTTTTTTGGCTTGAGTCAGTTAAAGAATTCTATTTTTGACTTTCAACAGTTAAGGCATTCCATCGTTGGCTTGCTACAGTTAGGACGTTTTTAATTGGCTTCTTTAAGTTAAGGAACTCTGTCGACGACTTGCTACAGTTAAAAAGTTCTAGTATTCGTTTGCAGCTGTCAGTTTAAATGCAGCAAACTATTATTAGATGTCTTGAGAGATACACTGGCTTACACTATTTACAACAACATTATATTTCATTTTTTTGATTGGCTGGTAACAATACACATACACACAGCCAATTAAACGAGCAAAGTATGTAAATCTGAAGACATAGATTAGAAAGAAATGTACTTTTCATCCATATTTGTTTGATGAACATCTGCCCCTTGGCTCTTTAGTAACTTGGGTGCTGCACCAGTGCTAAACGTAATCACCTACATTCTTTCTGCACGCGATACTTATTATAGACTTTAAGTAAATGCAATGCATCCAACAAAATAAATTGCCTAAGACATTCATTAGTTTAAACAATCCACTCAATTTAAATGTATAATAAATCTTTAAGTTGATGTTATAGACTGTCCTAGTACAATTCGCAAGATTTTATAGAATATTTACATAAGCAAGAAGTAGTCTCAAATACATTGACAATCTGACAAGCTCTGCCAGTCTGTGTCGTGAAAACTATTAGGCTTTACAAAGCATGCTTTATCCACTAATTTTTTAGCAATCCTTTTTAACTGACGGCATTATGTGTTGCACCTCAAAGGGCATGTAGTACGTTAGCTTCACAGTGGTGGCAGCGAAGGGGGGCATAGGGGCCATGCTCCAGCAGATTTTAAAGGGGGCCAAAGTTTAGAAGGAGCGCCAAAAACCAGAAAACGTTCTTTGACGCTGTACTAGTCTACTATCATCTAGCACAATGTGCCAGGTTAAGGTTTCCAAGGGTACTGCTTTCAAGAGAAAACGCTTTGATTGAGAATAGGCATTTTCATTCTTTGCTCCAAATCGGTGAAAGTTAGATTTGCAGTTGTAATAGTGGACAAAAACAGAGAAGAACAAAGCCACCTTCTTTCACTGATGCAGTTGCTAACATCTGTTACCCAGATTACAAATTGATAGACTCATACTCAACGCTAGATAAGGTGTATTCAATTACTGTCAGAAGATTAATAACTAGACCCACCAAGGTGGATTACTGTGCAGACTGATCCTCCTGTACACAATCTTACCTCAACTAATTTGCAGCTTTGACATCATAAACCCCGCAAATGTGATATGCCCAAGGGCCTTGAAAACCGCAACTGCCATCAAGAAAAGCTTTAACGGAACATGTAGTATACTTTTATGGCTCCCTGCGAACTCCCATCAAGCTACGATGAGGAATCTCTGCGTGCATGGGTCGTTTGAGATGGACTAAATGTAGTACGTTGCTCTTGGACTAGATGTCAGAAGAGATTCAAGAGAATATAACGAAAAGTCTCCCTGTAGCATACACCTGACTAAAGTTAAGAGTAGTTTGAGAGGCTTGTGAATTATACAAGTTCAGCAACTTCCATTACGTTGTTAAAACTGCAGTTAACTGCAGAGATGAAATTGACAGTTACGATGTTCCAAGTGTCGAGGTTATAAACCTCGAACTATGCCAACAGATGAATAAAGATAACTTCGACTAACTGACCATAGATCGGCGAAAATAGCACTACAATACATAGTTTCCATGCTAATCTCCAATAAGCAACAGTACATAAATGAAGCATAAACGTCTTTAATCAAGGCAACTCCAAATAAACAGTAAAACAGTACATAATAGCAGTCACAATCTAAGGAATCAAACACAAAGTTCCTTTTCTCAAACGAAAGAATGACGCAGTTACTAAAACTTTGATACAACAACAAACAACCAATGCGCAGATCCGCAAGGATGCGTTAAGTTGAGGAGTTGTGAAACGACGGAACAAAAGATAAAGTACGCAACACTAAGTATGGCCCATTAGTGTCGGCACCTCGCTAGTTTCTAATCTGCAGTATTGTAGTAAGTGGGATGCTTAATTTTTGTTCCATTTGAGGTAAAAGATTTATAAAAAGAAATACTAAAAGCCGAACTGAAATGTAAACGGTCAATGTTACAATGTGACAATAAGGATGTAAAATATTATACAAATGAAGAGTATCTTATGGAAGTTAAAACGGAACTTGTCTCGTTGCAATGTCAGTATTGAAAGTAAGTGCAGGAAATATAGAATAGTAATCCTAAATTAATTTAAATAGTAATAAATCTAATGTAGAGAGCTTGAAGACACAAAAATAATGACTGCAGTTCTATTAATGAAAATAAAAGATCAATATGATGGCGTAGCGTTGATGATTGTGTCCTCCTCATGACCCAATTGTCAATACTATGCCTTCTGTTTAAAGAAGGAAATGATTCATCTCAAAATCATTGAAGGGAAAAGGTCTTAATGCGGAGATTAGAAAAGCGTTAATGGATCGTTTTCTTCTTTAAAACGAAGGCAAAGTTACAAGTTTCTTATTTATTATACACTTGTGCCAAGGAACTATATTTTTAATATGATACATGTTGTATCTTGGACGCTAGTCGAAGAATAACAAACACAGTATTTTGTAATTAACGTTTATTTAGAACTAAGTAATACATATTCAACGAGCAAGACAAGATTATGGGAGAACGTCGCTTTATATAGGTTTTAAATTTCGTCTACACCATTCAGATAATAGGGCAATGGAACCTTCTAGAAAGTTCTTTACATGTACAAAATACACCGCACGAAGTGCAGAAGCACACGTTTACTTATTTAAAGACAGGCAATGTCAACACATTCCAGAAAACACAGAAAGTTGGCAGTCTGCCGTCTACTGAAAGATCTGGAAAGTACAGGTTACAAATGATTCACAAGTGTTCACCACGACACCTCCCCACCTAGCCTGAAGCTCACTGCGAAAACCTCTGAACTGGCTTGCGGGGACGTCTAGAATGCCGTGGGTGGTTAGGGCCATACTCTGGAAGAGCTTTCAAGTGACTGTCTTCTGTCGCCATCTGCATCGAGTCATCTGGGACTGGACGATCTTTGGACGGACGGCACTGGTGTTGCAGACACTAAAACTGGTGGAGTTGAATCCATGCTGGAACCAGCAGCAGAAGACAAAACTGGTGTATACTCGGGCTCGGCATCATCCTCTGACACATAGCAGGGCTGCAGCTGTTCCCAATGCCTCTTCCACGTGGGACCCCTTCGCTGAGCGTGGACGTTGAAAGTGTGAGAACCTTTGCTTTTGGTGACCATGGCTGGGACCCAAAGATCTTCTTTATCTTTCCAGAGTCCAAAATAGAGGGTGTAGAACAGATATCCAACGTGGTAGGACCGAAAGACATTGGGAACTAGCTCTGGGCCCTGGGATTTAATGACAGCCTTGGCTTGTTTCCCTTGGGCTTTGCAGGCAGGAGAAGGGAGTAAAGTGTCGATGGTGGTCTGGATTTGGTTGGATTTCAGGAGTTCAATCAGGGAGTATCGAGTGAAGTTAGGCGTCGACGGAACTGCAAGAGAAATTTTTTCAAGGCGTCTCTTGGAGGAAGGCTGGACTTTTTGAGTGCCTGCTTGAATGCTTGAATAAGGTGTTCCACAGATCCATTAGTAGCAAGATGGTAAGGAGCTTCTGTAAGATGGACTATACCATGGGCATGGCACCATAGTTTGAATTCTTCAGATTGAAATGTGATTGCGGACATTCTTGGAAGAGAGCAGGTCTTTCAGCCTCTGGAAAGCCTCTTGCTGCTTCTTTTGCCAGGCCCATTGGACATTCTTTTTCATCAGCACATAGAGTTGGGCCGCAATTGTGGCCAGATTTGGAGGAATTTGGCATAAAATTGGACGGATCCAAGAAATGCTTTGAAGCTGAATACGTTTTTGGGTGCTGGGATGTTGATAACAGAGTCGACTTTGGGTCCCTTGGCGATTCCTTTATGGGAAAGCAGGTGTCCAAACTATTCAACATATGGCTAAGCGAATTGGCATTTTTCAAGCCGGCAACAAAGACCATTATCCTTCAGGCATCTGAGAAGGTGTCGCTAGTTGTTATAATGATCGTTTGAATCTTTTCCCACTGACCAATAAATCATCCAGATAAACAGCCACTCCTGGTAAATCCTTAGTGAGTTGATCCATGACTTGTTGGAAATACCCACGTGCAGATTTGATCCAAAATGGTAGACGTTTCTGGAGTAGCACACCCTTGTGTGTACTGTGGGCCAACGGACGTGTATATGTGTTGCACCTAGCGTGGTTTGCATTTACTTGAGGACATGTCAAGTGTGACATTCTTAGAGAGTTTAAGACTTATGATTGCTCATCTGAGACCACCTACATTGATTGTCTCAGACAACGCAAAGCCATTCATGTTTGCATCCAAGTTCCCCACAGACTGACAAAGGATGATCTATTTCATCATTTTTCACAGGAGCACAGAATTAGGTGGAGATTCAACCTGGAACAAAGACCCAGGTAGGCTGTGTTTTATGATTGGTCAGAGGGCGTTGTCAAGCGTTCCTTACGAAAAGTGTTAGCCAATGCTAAAGTCACTTGGTATGAGATTTACACTTTACTGTTAGAAGTGGAGAGTGCACTCAATTCCTGATCCCTCACGTATGTGTATAGGGAGGTAGGGGTGGACCCTACCAGCCCGCAACATTTGTTGTTTGGACACCAACTTCCAAACTTAGGATAACATCCATTAAGTGATATATATACAGAAGAAAATTTATGCAAGATGAGAAAGAGATTCAATAGCCTGTCAAAGAAGTTTAGTCACTTCCAAAGCTGCTGGAGGCGTGAAACTTTGACAAACCTTTGTGATTTTCACAAGAATATGCTGGGGAGCTTGCCATTGATTTGTGTGGGTCATGTGGCCTTAATAAGAGAGGACAACATTTGGAAGATGGCTATTGTGCAAGACACTATTAAAGGTAATGACAAGGTTGTCAGAGAAGCAAAGGTTATAATTCAAATCCATAGCAAGCCAGATGTATTGGCAAGACCAATACGGTGCTGAATCTCTTTGGAATTAAATGCAGAGTACAATACAGGTCATGATTAGGACATTGTAAAAGTTAGGAGTAGAACAAAGGTATGTGAACGAAGCTTTAAATACGGGAATTGTACCTGATTTTGCTGTGACTAGGAATGATTTGGAAATAGATTGTTTAGTTTTTGGGAGAAAGTTTGACTCTTCTTTTCATTTATACGCATAACAAAATATCAGTAAAGGTCGCAGCATTAGTACTAAAATAAAACTACATTCCACTCCCTATTAGAGGGCATAGCAGCATTTTGTCCTTTTAGAAAACAACAACAAATGTTATGTAGCACTAAATGACTCCCAATATCAATTACAGGGTCTTCGCAAAGATAAAAATGAGGAATTGTTTTCAAGGGAAGGTCCATGTCCATGAATTTGCAGGATGATAGCACACCAATTCTTAGATCGCAGCAAAGGATTCACTGTTTGTTTCACAAGGCTATTGCATGGGCACTGGCACTAGGTATACGTAATCCAGTGTAGTTTTAAATGTGAGGGTGGGTGGCGAGTCGGAAGAGGTTAACTAAACCAGAGTAGTTTCCTTATTTTGTAAGAGTTAGACAGCTATACATGTATATCCATTTGGTTATGACATTGCACGGGTACAGACAGCTACCAGCTACCATACTGACCTGGGGTATCGATCAGTGAAAGATCAAGACAGCAACTGACACAGAGTGCTTCCAACATCTGGAAGGAGGTTGTAAAGAAGGTAACTTGCCCTTCAGCAAAGTCGAGAATTGTCCTAGCTGTAGGACCATGAAGGACACTTAACAACTCTAAGAATAACGTTTGTAACACATGTAACACTGGGGAAAACTAAGGCACCTCTATATATGACAGGGCTCTCGTGCCACCAAACCGGGAAACATTGGAACCAAACTCAAAACTCGCATATATTCTTTGGCCCCGAGAAGACCACATTGATTTGAAACAAAGAACTGATGGAAGCATGTTTTTGCCTCTGATAAATCATAGAAGCCTAACATCTTTTGAAAAATTTAAACAAACATCAAATATTCTAAAAATTAGTTATAAATTTCTTTCGAAGGCGAATTAGGCGTTCACTTCTTGGCAACTTTGCCCATTTCGCAAGAACCTGATCCAAATAAATTCGTTAAATCTTTCTCGCATGCTAATGTCATAATACTCTGAAGTCTTTCCTGTGCCATAGTACAGCGAATGAGAGTTTTAATATGTCTAAGCTTTGAAAAGCTACGCTCGTAATTGTGACGTTATTAAGTTTCAAACACCTCAATGTTAACGGAAAGCGAATTTTGTACTTTAGTATATTGTGTGATAAACAAATGCTTTTACATACAGAGCGAGACCGGGACCAACTTTATCGCTATCAAATTTCGACTGGGAGAGGGTGGTGAAATTACCTTGCGCCCCCGAATGAGGCACATTTTTGACAGCTAAACCATCGCCAGCTTGTAAAATTCAAGTCCTTTCCATCCAATTTCATTCAAAGTTGACATTCAGCAATTAGGAATCTGTATCCAATCCTAGAGTTTGTGACGTATCTGGTGCATTCGAATTTCTCCTCCCACGGGTAACGAACTTGAAATGACGCAGTAGGGAATTAATTCTTGGAGCTTCCAACTAGAAGGGCAGACGACAAAAGTAGTCCTTTGAGAAATCATCCTAGGATTGTCAAAAAGCAAAATTAAGGCAGCAAGAAAGTAGGATATTGAGCAGGTTTCCTCTGTGCGTGAGAGAATAACGAAATTTACAAGTCAATGACTTGCTGTAAGTGCTTCGTCTAGTTCAATGTGCGGTGTAAAAACAAACTGCATATGAAAAACCGCATTGAGTTCATGAGATCATTTTCAAGGCCATTTTCAAAAGAGTGGAGTAATTGATACACACAGAAATAGTTCTTGGCACAAAGTTTTCTTCGTAATGGCAAGGAACGAGAGCGACTCAAATTCTCATCCTTTGGGAATAATTTTCGCATTCACAGGATTTTACATCTTGGTGTATGTCATTGCTGTTTTCGGCAATATACTTACCCTTGTAGCAATATGGAGAAACAACAAGATGCGGACGGTCGTCAATATATTTCTGGCAAATTTAGCATGTGCTGACCTTGTATTTATCAATTTATCCGTGTTCGATGTCGTTGCATACTTGCAAAATGGATGGTACACTGGAATTGCAGTTTGTAAAATCCAATGCTTCGTTATTGAGACCTCATACACCTGTTCGGTGTTAACATTGGTTGCAGTATCTCTGGAACGCTATTTTTTAATTTGCCATCCTCATATGAAAAGACGCACAAAAAAGGCAACTATGATAGCTGTTGCTTTTATCTGGCTCATCTCAGCTCTCTTTTGCTCCGTATTACTCTATGCCTACACCACTCGTGTGAATGATAAAGGCCGTATCGTATGTGAAAATACGGTTTGGTCAAACACTTCAAGAAGAGTATTTTACACCGTTCATTCTATAGTAGTATATTTATTCCCATTGACTGTCTTCTTATGTGCACATTGGCGTATTTTTCAAGTTGTAAGGATGCCTAAGGAAGGCACGGTTCTACCTGAGAAGCTCCGAAATGTGTCAGAATCTTCCGACAGTAGTGACAGTGGCCGCAGATGCAAGATGACAATTTACTGTCCCAAGAAATCACCAACGAAGGATGGCAGGCTTTGTAAAACAAAATCTGGTAAAAGTAGACCCAAAAGTAGTTACAAAATGCAAAGAAGACGCAGAGTTATCAAAATACTCATTGTTGTGACAACAAGCTTTATGGCTATCTGGACACCATTTATAGTGATACGCATGTTGTTATATTTTGATGTTGGAGTTAATTCATTTTTATGGCGTTCGTCTCAGTTGTTGGTCTTAAGCAGTACAGCTGTTAACAGTGTTATATATGCATTTATGAGTCCGCAATTCCGCAAATGTTTTGTTCAACTTGTGCCTTGTTTGTCCTGTATACTTCGTGGTAAACTTGGAGCAAATTGGAGTTATTCTTTGTCACTATGTGGCTCTCGGAAATACAGCGAATCTCAAGATAATTTAATGTTAAATCCATTTGACAGAGGCAGGAGTGCCCGATCAAGAGATGAGAATGATTTAGAAAAATAGTCAAGAAAATCTATTGATGTATTTTGGTTAGACTGACAAGACAATGCATGTTTGCGTCTCGAAATTCTTCGGGAAATGAAATTAAGCGATAGTAGTCAACTAAGACTCAGGTTATTTGAATTATAAAGCTCTTATTTATTCTTTGTAATCCACGCCATTTCTTGGACGATCGAGGAACCATCAAAGTAAAATTACCGTTGGAGCCTAGCTGATGTTAATATCATTTAGTTTATGTCTTAACTGAGGTCATGGAACAGAAATGGTATTGTGAGTTTTGATTGTAAGTAAACTCGCTTTCTTTTCTGCAGAAAGAACTAACAGTGTGCTTAGCAGAAAACAAGAACTGAAACACTCTAGAAATTTGCTTTGTGTCTCAAATGGATTTGCAGCAAAATTCAGCTGTTTGTCTTAGGGATGGGTTTTCGAAAATTCACTGTCTCACTTTTGTTAACTTGCTTGGAGACACGTCTATAGTCAGCAGGGGCTAAACTGTGGGTCAAATAGACTTATCAGCCCTGTGGAAATAAATGATTACTATTATACAGAGAAGAAAACCTTTTGGGTAACAGCTAACACGCCAGCATAGCTTTCAAACTTGGCTTAAGGGTTGGGATTTCACTATTAACTTGGATACCGGATATTGCAGTTTGCAGAGAGCTGATTAGGTTCCCTGCCACCTTTGTTGATTGCAACAGGGAAGTTTCAACTTATTATTGTAACGGTACGTCCCGGCTAACAATCAACCCCATTTAATCTCCTGTAAGTCCTAGAGCTTTATGGCCCTCTTATTATTGTATTTTGCTAATCGCCGAGTACAAATATATTTGTTTTAAAAGCCGACAAATAATGAAAGCAGGACTGCGGCAGAGGTAGCGAAACTGGCCTTGTTTATGAAAACGTAGTCCTGAATGTTTACCATACATTAAAGTTATATGTCATGAAACTAAATGAAAATTTCAAAGTTACAGTTGTACAATCAAATGTTAGTGTTAAATTTGTGGTTAAAGTTCTAGTTATTTATTTATTATCGAGTTCGCCGTTTTTGCAAAGACAAAACTCTAAGTTCAGCACCATCGTATTCCTAAGCCGTTATATTCGTTAAGTCCAAAAGTCTGGAAGCAACTGAAACAGTTGTTTCTTTCATACTCAGTTGGCAAGTGTGACCAAGCAAAAATCCCCTGTTCCATCAAGATTCGTTGTTTCACAGAATTGACATTCCGAACCATTATTATTCTTCACAGACTTTCAATTTCCTAGAATCGATCGCTGGATACGAGTATAGTTACGCTCGCCTATTTCGAAATTCGCTGTTTTGAAAACCTTTTACTTTAGATGTCATTTTGGAAAACAGTATCGTGTGATGACTGCTGGAATGATGTGGTGCCATTATGTGGAGGCATGCATATTTCAGTTTTTCAACTTGTGAACTCAGTTCGTAGATGGAATTGGTTGTTTTATGATTACGGTGGCTGTTCTTTTCCTGACGTCACAGTTTACAGTGAAAGTGATCGTTCATAAAGTGTACATCTGTTCTCATTTGCAAATTTGTTCATGCAAGTTTCAGTTATAATACAAAGTGATGTTTATTACAAAGCTAGAGACACGGTAAATATAAGTATAATAGTACTCACTCAAAGGTTTATTTAAATAACAAGAACTTGTCTGCGCAAGTGCATTAATTTCGCCATGCTATGACATATTCACCACGTCAATAAGTTCGACTTACACCTTTACACTTCTTGTCTTAAATACAAAGTGTGATATCATTACCACGGAATTGGGTATGTTACACTCCCAGATGGTTCCAAACAGTCAGTGAAGAGTAGGACTCCTAGTTCGAAGGCAGCTGAAAATAGTGATTGCAGCTTGTAATAAACAGTTGCCTTGTGTCAAAGAACCACTAACAGCATTACTTAAGTTGAGTGGAGTTTGAGTTACCTTGTTGGTTTGTTTTCAGTTTGAAACGTTACGGTTCACAATTTTGTTTACGAGAAAAGTTTGTAGTTTGTTGTGAATTTCTTTCAAGTATTTGCCACAGACATGTGTATGAATTGCATTTTGTGTTCATATTTAATTGTATTCCACCAGTTAAGGTATATTCTGTTACACTTGCATTTTATTGTTCCGACTTTATAAAGTGAAAAATAAAAGCTTATTTCACTCGTTTGTAACTTTGTCCGCATCCCTTTCTTGCTGCTCTAAAACATGCCGTAGTTTCCGATTTAAACCCTTTGGCATGACTGTGATTTAGCTCAAACTGTATCGACAAGGGTAACAAATTAAGATGACTAATTCTCTTTCGCCCTTTCCTACTGAGCTATTAATAGGCAAGGGGTCAGATTCGCAGTCTTGAGACCCGCGTTCTATGTCCCGGTGTTTATACACCTACCTTAATTTCTCTTGGTAACTTAAGACCGCCCTGTGAACTTCTATATTATTTATGACCAACCAACTATAAACATGGAATGTATGTATGACATCCGTTATAATGATTAAAAGCCTTAACTTGCCCCCTTACACTTCTTGTCTTCAGTATAAAGTGTGATAACGTTACCACTGAATTGGATATGTTACACTTCCAGATGGTTCCAAACAGCCGGAGAAGGCTAGAACTCCTAGTTCTGAAAACAGCATTACTGAAATGTGGAGTTTAAGTTACCTTGTGAGGAGGTGGTGCACCCTACCTACTTTGACATAAATTTAAAACGTTATTGTTCACAATTTTGTTTACGAGAAAAATTTTTAGTTTGTTGCTACTTTCTTTCAAGTATTTGTCACAGATATGTGTATGAATTGCATTTCAGATTTAATTCAATACCATTACTTAATAATGGTTTATTCTGTTACGCTTACATTTTATTGTTCCGACTTTATAAAGTAAAAATAAAAGCTGATTTCACTCGTCTGTATTTTTGTCCGCATGCTCGTCTTGCTGCCCTATAACATTCTGTAATTTTCGACTTCGACCCTTTGGAATGTCTGTCATCTGTCATTTAGCTCGGATTGCACCAACATGGGTAACAAATAAATATTTTGTAATAATTCTTATCCACATTTTATTCATGTGATCTCGCCTACGCAGCATGAGTTAGATAAGGTTACACGCAAACAAAGACACCAGCTGGTACGACATTTTGTTAAGTTTGATTAAAACTATCATGCTATAATGATCGAAGGTATGCCTGATCTTCGTTATGATGAAGGAGAGCCGTAAGTAAGTATATGTTCCAGAGGACGAAAGCAGGACACTGTACTGGAGCTGGGAATAATTCATCTAATTTTATCCTGCAAGTGTTCAACTTTAACCGACATAATGTTATATTGTAAGGGATAAATGATGAGTAGGTAATGACAGTACTTAGGTGATTAGCGTGAGGCCGGTAAGTTCCAGTTGTAAACAAGTGCCCGGTCCGACGTGCTACCTTTACCAGGACATGGGATGATACTTGGGAGAACTGCTGTCATGGGAGTAATACATAATCACCACCTAGTCAAGCAACAAAACAAAGGAAGTTGCTACCACACAAAGTTTGTTTATTGGTTTTTTTGTTTCCTTCGTCTGTTTCTATAAACATTAGGCTACGTACTTGCTTGTTTTTTGTGTTTTTTTTTGTTTTATCTCTTTGACGGCAGCAGGAGAGCAAAGAGAACGTCAAACTTTATCTGCTGCAGCAATAATCAAAATCATCAGGGTATTGGAAACTACGAAAATTATCTCCAAATTTTTCTTCCCATGGTCACCTCCCACTAACCCCTCAGCTACCACAGCCATTTCCTTAGGGAACGCCTTTCCCATCCCAGATCTCCTCCAGATTCTCCTTTCCATGAACGTATGGTCACTGATCTCAAAAAAACCTGGATCGAGCATATATTGTTCACAAAGTGAGGCCAAATCTAAACAGCGGCGGAAACTGTTCACAAGGAGAAGAAAATGAACTAAAACAAACTGTAAGCGACGCTAACCTTGACAGTAGCAAATAAGGCAAAATTATGTTTAATAATGCATCTAAATAGGCGCTGCAGGGCTCTTTTTTGTACATTTGCTGGCAAATACTATTACTATTGGTAATGTTTTGCCTGCCTAGGCCTAGATAATTGTATTATAGCAGGACCTTAATCCCTATCTAGCCCAAAGTAGCTGACAAAAAAGCTGTTTTATGGGTAAATATGAAGCAAAAGAACATCTGCTCAGATCTTCATTGATGCTTGAACAGGGCCAACTTTGTTTAGCTTCTTCCGAACTCTTTCCCCAATGAGTTTTTGACAGTATTCTTTACCTAGATGGTAAAATCTAACCTTCCAATAGCCTTTTGCAACAAGTTTTATCGATGCAAACACATGATTCTCATTTACTGCTGTCTTAAGCATATGGTCATCAAGCTGCCTGAAAATAGTTGCCAGGTTTGTTTCACCCAAGACAGGTAGCGATTGCATCTGGAAGTCTATTACCTAAAATTAAGACAAAATGAACCCTCCTAACAAGTTTGTTATTTGGTTAGATATTAGTAATATGATTGAGACAAAAAATTTCTTTCAAGGATTCATTTGTGATCTTTAATGAATGAGAAATACGAATTTGAACTAGATATTAAAGTGAAAATTTGACATTCAGAGCATTTTTACCGTAAAAAACGTTGACTAATGTGCATTTTTGTGAGCCATAATCAAATCCGGTTTGTTTTGAAAACAACTATGCTACTGTAGAAATCCAGTCAATCAACCAAACAATAAGTTATGATTATTCATTAAATCAGCCTTTCAACCTAAAGGCAATCATGTGAGGTTCTCCTTTATACTGTAAAGAAATTCGCCTTGAAAATTTGCGACATTGCGCCAAAAACATACTTAAAAGCTATTTTCCTCTGACACTCTTCGGAGTATGAAATGTCAAAAAGGAAATTATATGTATACTTAAAAATTCCTTGGCTAGGCAATGTTTCTGCCCGCATAGAAACGCAGGTTAAAAAACCTGAAGGTAAGTGCTTCTCTGCTGTTTTCATGACTAGGAAGATCTTGCCATCTATTTACAAGGACTGTGTACCTATTACACAAGAAAGCTTAATAATATATGAATTTTTGTGCCGATGGGAGGCTCGATATGTAGGTCGCACTTCTCAAAGATTGGGTAACAGGATCAAACAAAATGTTCTAGCCATTGTACGCCAAGCATCAATTCCTTCTAGAGAACAGCCATCCCGTGCTTGCAAAGCAAAATCAACTGCCAAAACATGCGATTTAGTCATAGGCCAACATTTAATAGGAAATTCACAATGCGCAAAATGTATAAGAACGAGAATTTTCGGATAATTGGCGCAGCTAGATCGTCCTTTCATCTAAGTGTATTGGAGTCGGTCTACATTAAAACAAGAAATCCAGTACTCTGTAGGCAGAAAGAGTTCGTCTTTTCACTTGGACTCTTCCAAAAATGTTTTGCTTCTTCATTTTCTCTTTCCTTGTTTTTCTCATGTCTAGGATTGGCTAGTTTTGCTGCAGGTTTCGTATAAATAGGTTGCCATAGACAAATACTTTCCTCTTTGACGTTTCATACTCTGAAGAGTGTCAGATGAAAAAGCTTATAAGTATGTCTTTAGAGCGATGTCTCATTCGGTTAGATTTGCCATGTTTGGTGAGTTGCTGTGGTCATGGCCACTGTAAACTGGTCTTCTTTCACTCATATCGTACTTTCGGATGAGAGCTGCATGTGAAATAGTGACCTTGATCACCAACTTTGCAGGTATCAGCAAGTGCATGAAGACGTTGAGTTGGATCTCCTTGTTGGCAGTTTCCCTTTCCTCCACTAATGCTGCTTCTTAACAAAAGACGTTTATAAACTGCTGCTGTAAACTATTGGGCAGTAGGATTGTTGTTAAAGCCTCTTGCTGAACGTATAGCCCAAAACAATAAGTCTAGACAATCTTGGCTGAGCTTGTAGGTCAACAAGTACTTTGAACGTGCATGGTCCCTTTCAACCATGTCATGAAAAACTCCTTTGGTGCTTTCAATTGCCACGTAAAACCCAAGAAAATCAGTGTGTCCTTTAGAATAATAATAATAAGCTGTCCTTTAGAATTTTTGAGATGTAGTTAAAGACATCAGAAAGAAATGGAGACCAGGCATCTTTATCACCTTTGGGAAGAGCAGATTTCAATCCTTTGGCACAGGTTTTCCGTAAATTGACAATGTCAAGGTCCAACAAGAAAATGAACTTGATGGTTCCAGTAGATCCTTCAAACTGTTTCAGCTTCAGCACATCGGAGGAGTATTCAAGGGCATCAGCAAAACTGGAACTGAAAGTTTGAGCACCAAGATTGACTTTCATTATTTGCTGTTTCCACTTTATCTGTGCAGTTCTTACCTTGTTTTCTAGCCTGAGGCCCTCCTTCTCCTGCAATGTTTGCAGATCAGTTATGTACTGCGAACAGATTTTATCTCCATCTTTGTCTAGAAGGATGCCTCCTTCACCAGAGTTTTCCTTATCAACTTCAGCATGTGATAGACATCAAGTAAAAAGTGTATTTTTTCTCTTGGCTGAAGAGGGTAGGGAAAGAAGGACTGCAGCTTCAAAGGATCTAGGCTTGCACCAAGAGCAGACATCATGGAAAAATGGCAGGATGGACCATAGTCAATAGAAAGGGACTGGTTAGGAAGGCATCGAAAAGAACAAAGGATATTGCCAATGATGTTGAACAAACG
>JANTCA010066310.1:0-16026 GCA_024741275.1 Chironex yamaguchii | reverse complement strand
GGACTATCTACAGTTTTGTCAATATAATGCTTTACATAATTAGTCCTAATTGCCTGTTCTTGTGCAGCACACAGTAATTATTATCATCATCATCACATCGTCATCATCATCATCATCATCATCATCATCATCAGGACCCTCATCATCAATATTATTATTGATTATTGATCCTGTTAAGTAAGTTCCTTCTGTTTGAAACACGTAGTGTATGTTGTTACAGTTTGGGACAATTCATTTGTAAGACCACGAATTAACGTAGATCCATCCCCTAATGATGTCATTTGTGCTTTCTTTTGAATATGTTGACCATGATAAATTGTCTAAACGTCGCAAAGAAAAATTCCTATGTCAAAAACATAGCGTGTGTGGTTTCAATTGCGTTACGGTACTTTTTAGTGATCTTAGCGTCATTCAGCATCTACTATTGCTACCTAACCTTACAGTTGCTTTGTAGTGCAGTGTTTTTTTATGCACTTTGATGGAGCCGCTTTGACGAGGAAACTGATTCTGCCGGTCACAGATTGATGCCGGTCATTGTTTTAAACAAGTGTAATACAAAGAGGATCGACATGAAATGAAATTTGTGTACTAGTTGTTGATGCTTGCATCCTCAATGCTGACGTAGGATTTTATGTTATGCTTTTTTTTGGCTGGGGATATCATGCTTATTCGAATTGCATGGTTTACTGAAAGAGAAAATATCCTAATGTATGTTAGATGGAGCGAGTAGTCATTTGAAGTTGCATGTGGAAACCCATTAGTGTACCGATTGTAAGATAAACTGGCACATTTCAATAGATAACAAGGTCCATGCGTATGGAACAGGTAGCAAGGATTATTAAACAAGTGGAGGTAAATTGAGCGTGAGTGTGTGTAAGAGATCAAGCCATAATCTTACCAGTTGCATTTTATCGATATTTAGAGTACAAGTAAGCTTGATCCATTTTTGCATGTGCGTTTTGTCTCCTGTTGAACACGAAGGCAATAAGACCATGTATTGTAATCGAGCGTCTTCGTATGTATGCACAGAGGGTCTTGCTATCAATTATCTGGTGTTATTAAGTTATTTGCTTGTTTGTTTACTTTTGACCTCATATATGTGCAAAGGACGTTCAGCTTTGTGTATAGTTTTTATACTCATCGTTTTGCCTGAGTAGAGGGGAGGGGGAGTAGAGGGGAGTGGGAGTGGGGCGGGGGGGACTTGCAACAAATGGACCACATGAAGAGCAGCTGTTTGGGGTTGCGTGTAAACGTTGCCGCCGTTTGGTGTTTTATGCGCACGGAGTGGCCATGTCGTGCTTGCAATGTGCAGTAGAGGTGCCAGAATGAGGATATGTCGTAGAATTTGTATTTTGTTAGTTGCCCGAAGTGCTCTGCACAGTTCCCAAACATGTTTAATAATATCTTGTGTAATGTGACAGTCCAGGCGAACCAAAGGCGTGTACTCGTTGACATGTACCACAAATGCATACCGCAAGGTATCATCTTGTCGTTTTACCAAGAAATTCTGCATGGTGTCCAGTTTTCTAATAGAACTAGTCTTGTACGGAGAACGAGAGAATCATACGGTTATCCCATTCGACTAAATTAGGTTGGATTGATTGAATTCGGAGTGTGGAAATGTCTTCTTGGGCTACTTGATTTTGTTTGTCATGTATCTTAGTTATGGATGACTGACACTAACGCTATCACCGTATAATAGATGCTTTATTTTTAAGATAAACTATATGTATGTATATGATAAATTCACACTTTATCTGTGTCAAATTCAGTGATGTTGCCGTATTATTGTGTTATTGATAGTTTTCAACAGGTATCCATGTTTAGTTGTTTTGATCTGTATAGAGCATATATAATTTGATCATCTTTTTAGTAATTCTATGCGTCTGTGTGAGATTCATTATTTTTGTATAAAGTGCTATTGGTTGATGTCGGCACATGTCATGCGATGACAGCTACATCACTTTTTGTATTGAACTGCTTCTTTTTTACTTAACTTTACTGGGAATTGTGTTACACTTTGATACGCATGTTTCACTCCACGATATTCTATTGTATGACACTAAGTTGCTGTTAATTTTTGAACACTGCACTAAGCCATCCATTCCTCTTCACTCTCTATTCCTGTCTTCTTTGCTCTTTCCGCTCCTCTTTGCTGTCTCTCCTCGTCTTTTTTCTCTCTCCTCGTCTTTTCTCTCCTTTTCTTGTGTCTCCTCTTCTTTCCTCTGTCTCCATCTTCTTTCCTCTGTCTCCATCTTCTTTCCTCTGTCTCCGTCTTCTTTCCTCTGTCTCCGTCTTCTTTCCTCTGTCTCTGTCTTCTTTCCTCTGTCTCCGTCTTCTTTCCTCGGTCTCCGTCTTATTTCCCCTGTCTCCGTCTTCTTTCCCCTGTCTCCGTCTTCTTTCCTCCGTCTCCGGCTTCTTTCCTCTCCCGTCCCCTCCGTTTCCTTTATCTTTTTCTTTTTTCTCCCTTTCTCTTTTGCTTTCCTTCTTTCTTCTACCCTTCTCGTTTTTTATCCCTTTTTTTGTCTCCCCTTATCTCATCTTTCCTCTCTTAGCTTATATTTTCTTTTTCCTCCCTACTCATTCTTCTCTCACCCCGGGTTGATAAACTGCACTACACTACGCTACTTTACAGTGCACAATTCTACACAACAAGACACGAGCGGACACTGAATTTAAGCTTATTCTGTAACAGAATTATTTACACACACGTTGTAAGGCAGCAAAGTTGACAATTTCAACTCTAGACTATCTACAGTCATAGAATAAAACTTCACCACACCAAGCTCTTCAATTGGGATGGTGTACATATGTTATGTAGTTTGACACTTAAGCCATCATGCAAGCACACCAAAAGTGATAGATAATTTATACAACAGAAGGAGATAAGAAAATAATTAACATAGTAATCTATTTATCCATTAGCCTGTTTAAGTGCATGTACATTGATAACATTATTTCTGTCTTAAATTCAGCTATTTTATGAAATTATAAACTCTGCACCAAAAGGCTAAGGAGATATTTTAAATATTTAGTATACTCTTTGCTCTCACATAACTGTATGACGTAAATTACCATATAATAGTCTAAATGTGTTTTTACTTTAAAAGTCGCGAGTAACAAGTAAATTATACTTGGGTATTTATTATGCATTCTAGGTCGTTATTAAATTGCTTGTCACTAGCATAAACAACTGCTGTGATGATAACACTGAATTCATCTTAAATGTTAAACTTTTGGTCCAACGCTGTTCTCTCGTTTTGCAGATGAATGCAGCAATGGCCGTTCGCCGGAGAAGCCAGAGATACAGCTATGTTGAACGAAGGCAGCATGAAGATAGGAGTAGACTTGGTGGCAGTGAAGGTGCTCTTCAAACTGTAGTTTGACATCGATCTAGTTGATCGATCAAGATGACAAGGACATAAAGTCGTTTACTAAATTCTTTCAGGGCTCTCATAAACTGCTTTGGTAAAGGAAGTCTCTAAATTTTCAGTGCAACTATTTTTACAGTCTTAGTAACAAACGGACTGGAAAGTTTAATGACAAATGAAAACATGCAAATGAATAAGCGAGTAAGATGCAAGGCCATGTAAGTTTTCTTAAACATCTAAAGCATGTATCTGTAAACATTCTGTAGTCGTGGTTGAATTTTTTGATGTTTAAAATACTGTCAAACAGGAGCTTTAAAATCTAGTTTCTGTCTTATGCTTCAAATTCAAAAGTGTATCGTGAACAGGCCACAGTTATTAAAAGTCGAGGTTATAGCTTTTGACTATGATGCGGCGAAATGGTAATGAGGAAAGTTAAGTGGATAAGTCTATACCACAAAGACTTAAAAACTAATTTAACCAGTAAGCAACGTTTGCATTTGAAAGGAGTATGTGAAAGTGGGAGATGCTGGGTCTATGCCATCTCATCCATCATTGTTTTGTTTCCGTTGTTTTTCATTCTGTTAGAAGGTTTGTATTTCCTCGTCTTTTCACGAACGCTAAACCATATGCGTTTCATGTGCCTACGAAGTCGAGTTTTCCTCTCCTGTTTGCAAGAACGAGTAGTTCATCAACAAACGGTATTGCAATCCTACCGCGCTCAATGCTAGTTTCCTTCGCAATATTGTTCTACCAATCAGTTTAGCTTTTGCTTTTTTTTCGGGCGTCTTCGGTAGGACTTGATATGTGTCTGTGTTCTTCATGCTCGATCATCATCAAATGCATGATCTGTAGCGACTGCTAAAATTCGTAAGGAGGAGGTCAGGTTTTGGGGGTTTTTTTTGAGCGGCAAATTCTCGTTTAGATGAGCTCAGCTACCTTCTTTGCAACAGCAAATTCTTTTTAGATTCAGAACACGTACTACCTACTTATTCACCATAGTAGAGGTGCCGTGATCTCGACTCCTTTCTATAATAGCATCGAATACAAAGTACGAAGAGCTTCTAGTCCACAGTTTGGCATTGTCAAGGGTAGCGACTGTTTCAGAAGGGGTCTCTTTTTGCCTTATGCTGTCAAGAGAAATACGAAATGAACATAGTCTAGGACACATCGAAAAGGAAAAGGAGGAAGTGTCCTCTTGTAGGACCAATGCCTTGATTTCGAACGTTTGAATCATATTATATAGTAGCTCGTTGTCAACTTTAGCTGTAATTGGTGTGAGTTACCTACTGTAGGTTACTGCACGCTTTAAATCGCTCTTATTTGGATCAAAAAAACATTTCCTTTCATAGTCTCGCTGGACGGTGAATGATTTATGTAATGTCATCTCTCAGTATCTAGGTTAGGTAAATTGTCAAAAGTGCAGATAGGCTGTTGGAAACACGGCACCTTTAAACGACATTAAATTAGTTTCAATAATACTAAATGTTAAACGGCTTAGACGTTCTATGAAGAATGAAATACTGAAATATGGCTTCATGCATTCAGCAGCTAAAGTTTAATCTAAGTTTAATCGAGGTGGTGTTGTTTTAACAGATTTTGCCCTTTCACAAAAAACTGTGATCTTAGCGTTAAAGCTGTGTGAAATTACTGCACTCTAAAATTGTACTGGAGTGTAAACCCATGGGAATTAAAAGTTCGTAGGAAAGGTATGTAACTTGCATCAAAACATACATGTGAATTTTTTATTGTCTTCCATCTTGTACATGAGTTCTGTATATGTCTTCAACTTTATTCCTATGAAGTATGGTTTTCGATAGTCTTTTTCGTACGTCATGAGTGCAGTGGCAATAATCTTGCATCAGCGACAAACGTGATGACACACAAATCAGTCTGCTTGTCGAATGTGATTATGTTTTAGTAATTCTAAAGCATAGCTGTAATAAAGTTACCAACTGCAATAGAGAATGAATTTTAAATTAAAAAATGTTCATTGCTTTGAAGCGAAGGAAAATAAACAGTAGAGGGTCGACTAGTCTCATTTTCACTACAATTGAGAGACGCAGGACATGCGCAACGGCCACCATAATGTTTGCATGGCAACAAAGCACTAAAAGCATTGACTCAAATCGATTACTTACTTGAACTTTGACGAGCTTGGTCGTCATCTTAAAAGTAAGTATATAGGTGCATCAATAGATTTACCGGACTATTGCATGAAGTATTCAAAGGTGTTGATTGTATCTGTATCCTTTAAAACAATAGATTCCCCATTTCGTTGAAGCCTCTTTTTCATTATTGGCCTCTATTTTAATTCACGCTTTAATTTTTCTATAATGACTCTGCTTTCTCGTAATTCAACACACTACTTTCATCAATTTAAGCTCAAAGTGAAATAATTGTTGATTACAGCATTTCAAGAATTGTTGTAGATAGCTTCGACCTTCAGGTAATTTTTTATCTTGTTAGTATTCTGTCATTTAGTGCCATTGCGATGTGTGACTGTTCATGGTAACTAACTCAACTAAGCCAGTCCCTAAGCCTAAGGCTTAGCGTCTGTGACTGTGGTAGTACATTTATTAACATTATAGTTTATTTTTACAAGTCAGTGAAGCATAAATTATCATGTGCATCTTTTTTCGTTAATATTGTGAAGTGACAGGCTGAACAATGACCTTGCTTAGTTGAGATGTACAACTTTAGTTATTATAAGTTAGTTGGATTCTGAAGTTATAAAATTTTCAGTCGTTATGTACGTATGGCAACATATTAATATGGAGTGCTGATTAAAGCCCTTTTGCCAATGCTTGGTAGTTTTTGAAAGTTACGAGATTTTTTCGAGAATTAGATATTGTGTGTGCATTACAACCGCAGGTGGGTCATACCATGCCAAATCAACAAGCCATGACACCTATTATATATCATTCATGTTTTTAAATTTAATTTAATGCTACATGAATTACCAAATTGCTTTAGGGATAACACTGAACAGTCAATAACGACATAACAAGAAATACCATGCCCTTTGTGATGTTAGAGGACGAGTCGACTTTGTTTGCCCCTTCAACCTTTCGCTATGTGCAGTTGTTAAAACACTTGGATGATTTGATGTACTTTATTGTAGCTTCAAGAATCATTCTGTTGATGATGTATGGAAATTCAGTGCTGCAATACAAAAGAAATTATCATCAACGTTGGGAATATCTGGGTTAAAAAATTCTGAGAGTTCGCCATGGAGATTCACATGAGAGTTGTTAAACAAAGGGCAGTGCAGGAGGAAATGCTTGTTATCCTCATTTTCAGTTGCACAGTGGACTTGGGCATTAAATCTGTGCCTAAACCTATGCTCATTTAGCGCAGTGAACTGCAAGTGCAATTTCGTTCAGATTCTTATACCTTCAATATCATACATGTTGTAAACACCGTTTTCAGTTGGATGTATCTTAGAGAGCAGTTTTCGATTGAATTCAGCAACAGACTTGGTTCACCTGGTATCACTATCAAGTAAATTCCATTCAAAAGGCATGTTACTGAAATATGTATTTGAAATAGATGGAGACTTCTCAACTGATGGAGAATACGTCCTCTGATTTCTAAGGTTATAGCTGAAGAGATACTCAGGGACCTTTTGATTTTTCAGCTTGAAAAAATGACATTAACGATGATACCATCTTCTACCGCAAAGGGATTCCCATCCCACTTCATTGTAAAGGCTGTTTGTACCTTTCCACACACCAGAAACAGCTGGGGCTGCAGAATACTGGGTTTGATGATACAATAGATCACCATAGTCAAGGTGGGGTCTCACGTATAATTTATAAGATAGATTAAGAACATTTCGGCAGACATACTTTGAAAAATATCGTATCAGACCATTACCTCTTTGAGCCTTTAGGATGCATGCTCTGATATTAAAATTTAACTTTGAGTACAATATCATTCCCAAATGCTTGTGTTTGTTTTCCTGTTTGATTTCGACATTACCTTATATTAATGGTGACAATTCTAGCTCCTTTGGTGGAAAATACGACTTGCTTTGTTTTGTTTGCATTAATTTTCATTTTGCACTGCCATGCTCAAATCCTTATTTTTTCAAGGTCTCTATTCAATTCTTCAGCCCCAGAGTTCATTTATCGATTACTGAAAACAAGGATGTATCATCTGCAAAGAGTTTGACCTCACAATTCAATTTGTCACAGAGGTTATTCGTATACGCCAGAAAGAATAAAGGACCCAGCACAGATCCTTGGGGTACAGCTACAAGAACATCCTTCCATTCAGACATCTTTCCATTCAAAACAACCCTTCTGATCCATTAAAGTAGGTCACAACAGTTCCAAGATTGCTGATTCCAGTGGTAACTTTGGACCTCATCTTGAATAACAAAGTTAAATTTCTGAAAAATCTAACAAAATCACCACGTCTCCTTTCTTCACATTTTGTTTACTGTTCTTAAAAATTTCATATGCTCCTTTTCAATGAAAGAATGAGATGTGAGACAAATGAAGTTTTCAGCCGTAATCTTTATGAATTCATTTGCACTCATTATTAGATTAATAAGCTCGGATCAATCTGCTGAAGGGCATTGTTGAAATATGATTTTATCAAGATTGTCATCATCATCACCACCATCCTCATTATCATCATGGTCGCCTGCAGATATTTGCTGTTTTAAGTAAGCAACCAAGATTGGATGAATCAGGACACTTTAGACAATGATGTACCATGCACTCCTTGTTCTTTCTGTCACATACAAGCATGCCTTCTACTTCATTATATGATACAGTAAGTCCCACGGTTCTCATTATGTAGACAAATCGGTGAATGTGTACCTGGAAACCATGAAAGACTGCATTATTTTGGATGCAGGACACAGAATTTTGAAAAACTAACTTTACAATGAGCATTGTCTTTCTTGTCACTAATTAAGTTTCATAATTTAGGAGGTGTTCTGAGATATGCAGTTAGATGGTGGTAGTGAGTTTCGGATGGTCTTGGTTTAACATTGTATAGTCCATTCTTCATCACTTCGTTTAAGGCATATATAAAGGCTTGCCTTTT
Source organism: Chironex yamaguchii (assembly GCA_024741275.1). Lineage (NCBI taxonomy): Eukaryota > Metazoa > Cnidaria > Cubozoa > Chirodropida > Chirodropidae > Chironex > Chironex yamaguchii. The sequence goes on along the minus strand of JANTCA010066310.1, from coordinate 7,597 downwards.
CTACTTTTTCCTGGATTTCTTTGACAAGTGGTTTCTTTTCTTTTGTGTAATTTTTTTCCATAACATGTTCACGAATGAGATGCAACTGCATTCACTTCAAAAGAGCTCACATCTATATCTTCCATTGATACAGCTAGTGATTCCTTACAAACATTTTTCTCATTGTAAAATTCATCACTGCCTTTTCTTCCCATCACATCTACATGAGACATACAGATGAAGATTAAAATATTGCGTGTGGTATTTTGGGCATAGCTTTTGCCTTTGTGCTATACTTAAATCCTTGTCTTGAAGTGCCTTGGCCAATGAATTTGTGATTTTCTTTCTTTTTCTCCAATGGAGGTTGAAAGGATCATAACATTTTTTCTGGCAAAACGAATACCTCTGAGGAAAAACCTGCTCGTAGTGAAAGCACAAGGTCTTAATTTGCCCTTCAAGCCTATATTTCCAAATGATTTAATGTCCCTAAACACCGGGGAGAAATATACAGATTTTAAAAAGATTGATGAGGGCTATTGATCTGGTGTACAAAAACACACGAGCCAGAGTCATAACACCAGACGATGAAACTGATTACTTTGACATTAAAGCAGGAGTCCTGCTAGGTGATACATTGGCAATATATCTCTTCGTCATTGTGTTAGACTACACCATGCAGCAAGCAATCAGTGGTTCAATGTAGAACGGAGGAGTCGTCGATAGCATCCTGTAGTCCTTACAGACACAGACTTTGCAGATGATTTTGTAATCATTGCAGAGGAAATTGATAAAGCACAGGAAATGCTTACCAGCATAGAAACCAAGGCAGCAAAAGTAGGATGGCATCTTAATGCAAAGAAGACTGAAATGATGCGTTTTAATGTATTGAAAATAGTGGATAATTTTAAGTACCTCAGAGGATGGCTCAAAAGATCAGAAACAGATTTTGAAGTACAGAAGGCACCAGCATGGTCAGTGTGTCATAAGATGAAAAGAATATGGAACACTAATTTGAAAAGGAGTGTTAGAAAACATCTGTTTGTTGCTGCAGTTTAGTCTATTCTGCTATATGGAAGTGAAATGTGGACTATCAACAAGGTAATGGCTAAATGGCTGGACCTCCCACTAGTGTCTTTGAAGGTGAGGTATAAGAGACTGAAATTAGCGGGCCACTGTGTACCACATTCATAGGAAAAGGCATTGAAACTTGTACTATGGCAACCAGCAATAAGCCACCTAAACCCAGAAAGAAGAGCAGTTAGCTACATAGACACACTCATGAATGACACTAGCTTCACGAGTGATGGAGAACATAGAATGGCCATGATGGATAGGGAGGGTTGGAGAAGGCATACAGAATCAAAGCACGTGGAAGCTCGGCTGAAGTGAAGTGAAGTTAATGTTTCCATTCCAATCTTTACTGTATATGTTGTAGTCCCTTGACATTAGATGGTCAATTGAGCAGTTTTCAGACATATTCTGCAGTCATTAAAAACTCCAAACTAACTTTAGGTACAATCAAAACAAGCTAACTTAATAGACCTTTTCCGTTCTCCTTAATAGAGCAGATTAAGGAACCTAGTGTCCTTTGAAAACAAATAATTCATGCTTGTTGTATTAGTGAACATATCTGTTTACATGTACTATGTATGAATGTATCTTCTCAATGTAATTCAGTGTGTGTATGTGTCAAGTTAACTTTACATATTTGAAATTGCAAGTCTCATGCATAGTGGAAACTCACTGACAATGTGTCCTTTCACTAAGGATGGCACGTAGCTCATAAGTCTTGTTCTTTGTTTCTCTTGATTTTTTTTCTACATTCAATAAAAAAAATATTATTTGGGTATTAGATAGCTAAAGAATTGAAAATGGCCGCCACGGCAAATTAGGTCTAAACTGTACAGAATTTGAAAATTTTTCATTTAAATTTTGGACTTTTTCTTAAATGATGATTATATGAAAGCTGTTGAAAATGCAAAGTATTCGGGGATGGTGGGTGTCAACATTGATTTTGATGGTTAATTTGACATTGAATGACTCAGTTGGCTATATGTGGTCGTGTGTTTTCCTTAGGCTTAGATATATGGAATATTTCAAAGTATCCAGTAAGCAACGTTTGGAAATAAACTAATTCAAACAGGTGATTTAATTGTGGCTTATTGTTTCCATCCATGTTTCCTTATAATATGCTGGCTGGAATGATGGTTCCATTGACTAACCCACAGTCATGTACATAATGTGTTTTTTTGATTTTCACATCTAGTAAAAACATACAGACATGAGGGACCCCAAAGCATACTTGCAGCGAATGCAAACAGACAGTCCTATTGCAGATGAATGGGCAAAGCTGCAACAATTATATGAGAAGAGGTAAAGTAATTTGATTCATTTTAAAAACTGATAGCTTATTGAAGGAGGTATGAGAAGTAAAGATAACAAAATAATTAAAAATGACATAGGAAACAAACTGAATCAATGAAATACTTTTAGTGTCAGTATCAACAAGGCAACATGTGTATGGGTCTGTGTATGGATATCTGTATTGGTATGTATATGGGTATGTGTATGGGTATGTATATGGATATGTGTATGGGTATGTGTATGAGTATGGATATGTGTATGGGTATGTGTGTGGGTATGGGTATGGTTATGGCTTTATCGAATAAACCTTGCCAAGTATGGATATTTTTCATCCTAGATGATCTTTGCAATTGCTAGGCTTTTAATGTTGCTTTTTTATATATGAAATAGGTAAAACCCAGACCATTTTAAAATAGCCCATCCATCCTGATAGTTTATATGGCACAATTTGCCATAAGACTAAATTATCCACTACATAAAGACTGTGACCTTACTCACAAGTATCTGCAATTTTATTATCATGAAGAAACAATGTTTAACCTACATTAAACATAGAATGCCTCTCTGGTCTATGAATTGACCAAGTGTAAGGCTTAATTTGTCTTGCTTTATACATTTATTCATCTAGGTTATGCCAGTAACCTTGCTGAAATGAACACCTTATTTGTTCCAGTCATGTTTGGGAGTTTTGGGCGTACTTTAACATGCTGGCTGAGCATATTGTTGAAACATGTTTTGTGATGGCACCATCACCCACAGTACTTTGCTCACTGAAGTGTTTTCTGTCAGCCATTCGTTACTTGTTTTGGTTCCTCTGCTTGCCAGAAAGGATTGAACCATCGATGATGAAACCTGTTAAGTACTCTTCTCCTTATCCATCAACCTGCTGTCGTTGACTTTACCATAACCTTGGCACAGGACCTTAACCAGGTACTGTCAGATGGAGTACTGTCAAGGCCGTGACCTCCTAAAGTAACCCAACGTTACCTGTTACCCATTTTATACATAGTAATATCTTGAAAAGACTTCAAAGTCCATTAAATTGTGGTTTGGGTGTGCTTTTTAATATGAAGCAGAATTGTGGTCTGAATTATTTTAACAGTCAAACATACGTGATGCTTGGCTGTGTATAAAAATTTGAGTATTATACTGTGGAACATATGAATGGGAAAGTCCTCCCACATAACATGTACTGTAATATAATGAGGGCACTGCTAACAAGTCATCTACGTAGTAGAAGGAGCATGAGAACAGAATATGTTTTAGCAATGGCAGAATATATCTTCCTAAAAGGAAGTCATGTTCTCTCTGAGCCTACCTTGCCAAGGCCAAGATCAAGATGATTTACAATTCAATTTACTCTTATTAGATGACTGTTGCCACAGAGTTGTTTTCAGTTGTCTATGGTTTAGGGTTGTAGTATAATGCTTTTTGCCACATATTTCAAGTTCCTTTCTAATAAACTTATTGATTTACAGGGTTAAATAGATACTTCACATCAAGTACCAATTTTGGAAAAAAAATTCATGTTAAAAAAATAGCGTATCAGACAAATAACATTAATGTCTCTGCCGAAGCTTTCTTTTTATTAAAGGTTATAACATTATTGAATCAATTTTCACAAGGACAAATGTGGCCTCAACTTAGTTAGCATAGATTCAATTTGAAGTTGCTTTTCTATAGTGAATTGTAGTGAATTAATAGTTGACCACATGGGCTTTGTAATTTAGCTTGTCACTTGGCTTAGAAAATTAATTTTTTAAAACATTTAGTATTCTCCAATTTTCTTACACTCTTTCATAAACAATGTATTGCATTGGTACTTCTGTATACAAAAATGAAATTTTTATTTAATTGAATATTTTTAAGGTTATGGCATGAGTTGACTGTAGAGCTTTTGCAATTTGTGAAGCATGAGTATTTCAAAGAAAAAGGAGGACTAGTAGAGGTAATGTTCATCCAAGATTCTAATACTAATTTGCATAATTTATTTTTATTTGGTCATGTACAAATCTTCACAGTGCACAATGATACTTCATTACAATTTATTTGGCCATGTTAGGTTTTAGTTGAGGAAAACATAAGTCTTTATTGTCATTATCAGGCATGGATAAAAGGTTGGGCTTACAGGTCTTGAGCCCCATGCAAATTTTTTATAATTTGTTTATCGTGTTTAATTAGGAAGTAAAAGAAGTTTTTTGCAACCTATTCATATAGTATAAAAAATTTAAATCTTGGCTTCAACATTATTTTGCACAACTATTGTAATTGTCCCAATTACCCATGCACTGATTTCAATGGTTTTTTGACTGTCTGTCAAAATTGGTCCATACTTTATCATCTCTCATTTCAAGATTACTTTATTTGGCGGGAGCCCCACTCCAGTTTTAAAACCTTGAGGCAAACTAATCAGCTTTCGTTTTTTAGAAACAATTTTCTGGCAGGAGCTCGACCGATATTTAAAAACTTGCAGCAAACCAATCATTGATGCAGCTGAACAGAGGGTAGAAAGTCGGGAGTCCCATAATCTTTTCAAATGTTTTTACGATGCAATGAACAGCGATCTCAAAACCTGTTCTGTGGCTGTTCTTGGGCTTGGCCTGTTGCAAAATATTAGTTTGGCATGGCTGTCCTGCTGTCTTGTTGACACCGGAAAATTTAAGATGTTGCCGAAAGAGGAGAGAAGCCGGCCAAGGGGGCAGGGAGTGGCTCCCCCTTACCATTTCTTGAGGGGGCACAGGAGGTGCGAAAGGCCCATTTTGAATTATGACAACTTTTGTTTTACAACGAGTTGTATTGAGATCAACAATCGTCATTAGTGTTAAATTGAAAACAATTGATAAGATACAGCATAGCACCTACTTTTTCAGTTTTGAAGAAGACTGCAATGGTTTTACCCAATTGAGAGGATTACTGTTGTAACTAGATGGATATTATTTTTTGTTATTTTGTGTTTGAAACTATATAGTAGAACCCTTTTCTGAAAATGAAGAAGCTCTGACTTCGACAATACCGCAGTCAACAGAATTTTAAGAAACTGTTTCCTTTTTTGATTCAACATTCTATCTTTTGTATGTTTTTATCATCGGAACTCTCATCATCAATATTATTATCATCATCATCATTATCTTCAGGACCCTCATTGTCAATATTATCATCATCATCATCATCATCATCATCATCTACATCATCATCTACATCATTATCATCATCATCATCATTATCATCATCATCATCATAATCATCAGGACCCTCATCTTCAATATTATTATTATTATTATTATTATTATTATTATTATTCTTATCACTAATACAGTTAATGCTGTACGTTTATACATTATTAATCGTGCTGTCCCTACATTTGCCAGGAGAAAACAGTGTGGAATTATAAGTGTAATTATATAAAAAGGTATATTATTATCATCATCATCATCATCATCATCATCATCATCATCATCATCATCATCATCATCAATATTATTATTATTATCATCATCATCATCATCATCATCATCATTACATCATCACCAATCATCGTATACATATACAATTCACAACAGATGCCAATGAGCTGAGTTGGCATGAGGAGGTCTTGTCAATGATTACAATGATGATTACATTTTTTCACAAGTACATTTGCTATGTTCTCTGAAGTGCCAAACTTGATGCTATTTAATGCAGAATATAGTTTGATACTTAGACAAAAAGCAAAGGCATGAATGTGCCTCACCCAAAATTCCTGCTGTTACTGATATTGGTGATTGTTGTCCGTAGAGTTACCTCAGGTGAAGTGTCTGTGTTAAAAATGTGAATTACTTTACTTATTTTGTATGCCATTAAAGTCAAGAAATGTAGAGATTTAGTTTCTGTCAACAGAGTCAATGCCTTATAGACATATGCAGTTGCCAGTACTATCAAGGATGTATAAAATATATTATACAGAGGGTCTTATTGGTTCTGCCTACCGTGAAATTGTTTTGATTATTCTTACATAATGGATCGATATATGAATCAGAGGTATAGCAAATAAGGCAGGAATTAATGTTGGCATTTGGCTGACCATATATCATCCAGAATTTATTGAACTTTGGATACTCTGTTATTAAATTGTTTTTGATATATTTTCTTTCTTTACTTTTCCAGCTGTATGAAAACTTTTTAGCTGACTTTGAACATAGGTAAGTGTCAATAGTTTAGTCAAATGCAACCAAGTTCCCTTTGCATCACATTTAAGACAAAAAGCATTTTAGTAGAATAATCAGTAAAAATGATTGATTATTCTCGTTTGAGGACAAGCTGCTTGCAAATTTAATATTCAAGATGGCTTTTGCTAATGGCTTTTTGATAAAGGCTAGCATAAACCAAAATTAGGAACCCAAATCTGGTAGATTTATGTTAAATTGACACTGTTATATTTAAGATTTTGAAATTAATTAACTCTATTCTCAGCAAAGGTACAGTGCATATAAAACTATATTAAAAACGTTTGTTATTATTCTGGCATTACTAAGGTCAAAAAGGTGCTTTGATCAGGTACAAAGTAGTAACAGCAGAGGCATAAACCAATAAAACAATAGAGAAGATACTAGACTTGGATACTTTGTTCCATCCTCTTATCATTGCCCAATGTCGGTATGACAATAAACTTTTTCATTTTCTACATGTTTTTTATGTTTACAATATGATCTCACTTAAATAAAACAAGTATATTAAACATTAGATGTGATAAAGATCTTGATTTATCGTTTTGACAATTGTTGTTGCTCGTACGAAACTATGCTTTCATATCTGGTTCAGTATCCGCTGTGAGAAAACAAAGGAGTAGAATATGTTAGGAATATGAAGTTTTAAAAGTTAATTGTGGTAATCAACCTTTTGCAGGATCAATTTATTGTCATTGGTTGAAACATGTCTAATCATTGGACAGGAAATGAAAGGTCAGTATTGCCTTCTTTAAAATATGGTTTAGGGTAAGGTCTATGGAACTCTCAAAACCTTTAAATTCCCATCGTTTGTTTGTCTAAACTTTTACAGTAAAACTCTAAATTATCATAACACCAGTAAGTAATGTGAATTTTCTGTTTTTGGTCATGAGAAGTATAAGGAGTTTATTAAAAATGGCTAAGCAACAGAAGAGGCATCAGTCAGTATCAGTTACAAGGTAATAAGAGCAGAGACATCAATCATTATCAGTTACAAGGTAGTAACACCAGAGGAATCAACCAGCATCAGTTACAAGGTAGTAAGAGCAGAG
>JANTCA010066299.1:0-16027 GCA_024741275.1 Chironex yamaguchii | reverse complement strand
AATCTCCTATGTTTATTAAAAATTATATAAATTCTTCAAAAAATAAGCATCTCATATAACGTTTCGAATAATTCTTCAGATTATTTTCCATAAAACAACTTTGGAAATATATATGGCATACGTAACATAATAGAGTAATAGAGTACTGGAGGGATTAATTACAATAGGATTTTAAACAATAAGGGACACCTGATATTAACAATACACTAACTTATTTAACACTTATTTATCTGCATCCTAACCTCGCAAGACTGGATAAACTTAAAAATTGTCATTCATTTTAGGTCGCTTCTGAATACTGTGGAGAACAGAGACTTGAGGGAACATCCCGAAGTTCCTGAAATCTTCTCCAAAGTATGTTTTGGATTCATAAATGGATTTAAGCGTATGTGTGTAGACACAACTAGAGTTACGGGTGTTGAAGTCATGTGACGTTTTGTACTTGTTTTTGTGTCCTGTGCATAGTTGAATTGGTTACTCAACTTGCCGTGCTTAGTAATTTTGCCCTCTACGTATTGCATTTAGTCCAACGAACTTATAGTTAAGCAATGTTTTAAGCTTTAGTGCACAAAATCTCCTCAGTATTCAGTGATGTGTCATCGAAGTTGTGAGTTTTTCAGTTCCTTATTCAATTAAATTTGTATTATCGGTAAACGTTTTAAAATCGCTGACTCGACTAGGCCTGGTATTGGAGGTAACACTATGTCATGTTTTATCAATTGCTTTTTATTTACGATAATTTGTTTCTTATGTATGACCCACTACGTATTCCTTGCATGAAAATCTTTAGTATCCTTCGTTACATTTCCTAAATAACTGACAATTTCAAACGTCAGTGACGTAAATCTTCTTAAATGCCAACTTCTCAATTTTTAGATATCGGAGCTTAGCAATACGTTCTTCATGATGGTCCCACCAGTGAATTATTGTTTCGAAAGGATACATCCACTCAACACTTTAAGCGACGTCCAAGCACGGAAAAATAACATTAGAGCCCTGGTCGAGTTATCTCACTCTAGTATGCTGCTTCTTGGTGCACAGCACAAGCACAAAGGTATCACCTCCATCCCCTTTACTAGCCTTATTTTCATAAGCTCGCTTGTGGCTACCGCACTTCAGTTTTCAATTTTTCCAATGTTTTTACTCTAGGATAGCAACAACAGCGCTAAATCACAGTTTTTCTAGCATTTCTTTGTAAAGCGAGGACCAGGGTTCGATCCTTCCTACAGATGCCTTGGTTCAGGTAGCTTTCGGTCTTTTCCAAATCGTGAACATGAGTACAAGCATTGGTAGTGCGTTTCCTATATATGAGTATGTTTACTGGAAAGGTAAAAATGTTTGGGGCTGTTATCAATTCCCGGCATTATTCAAACGGTTAGTAATTAGTGATGATGCTTAATATGTATTTAGCACGCTTTTAAGTCTTTTGTGTACATTAGCTTTATATTTTTTTGGCATATGTTTACTTTTGGTCTTCTGTAGATCGAGTAGGCTCTTTGTGTATTCAAAATTAATTAATATCGTTGTCGAATTTTTCACGGTACTGCTTTCAAAAGTACCGCTAGTTTAGAAAAATCCCTCGAGATGCCAATATCATATGATCTTTTACCATGTTTGAATAAAAACTGCACCGCGTAATTGACGAGACGACGTAGGTCCTAGCAAGACCTTTAGATCAAATTATTTTTTACATCAATGGAATCTCGTTGGAAGTACTTGCCGTTAATACAAGAGCACCTTGCTCAGAGAAATAATTAACCCCTCGCAATTTGGACTATACTAATTTCCGTTAGTTGGCAATATTTATCTTGTTTTCAACCTGTTAACGAGAGTTCAACCTAGCAGTGTAATTGATTCATTAGTTGTGCAACCCCAAAACCTCAACAGTTAATGATGAGCATCAGTAATTAAAAGTAATATTGATTCTCTGGGGATGGGAGTGGGGAGTCATCTAACATTGGCCCATTTTTAAGCCGTTTTCATTTAGCTGAAGTCCATAATTCCGATTGTTTCGTTCCTGTTTGCTGTGGCCTCTGATTCTTCTATTCTGTGTTCTCTCATTCCTGTCTTCTGTGTCTTTTATGTCACTTTTTATAGATCTTAATGTTCTCGACTGTGCTTTTAATGTAAAAATCAGCAGCATCCATGACATTTTTGTAGCAGCTTTCATTTTTCTGAGTTTCTGTGGCGAGTGCCAATGGATCAAAATCAACTCAACTGTGGACACAAACATTCTGATTGCCAATTTCCATGTCATCCTAAAATTCATTCTCGTCTTTATTGTGGTCATGTATAAACTTTAATTATTTAGTTAGCAAAAACTTCTTTTTAAGTTTCTTAGTAGCTGACCGGTGGTTTCGTGTTACATCGGACCAACTTGTAGCTTATGTAGATTTTACTTAATTTTGTTCGTCAGTTCTTTTGATTGTTTCCCTTGCAGAGATTAATCCACTTGATTACTGCCACCAGGCTCTTGCTACGCATATTGAACTTATGGATCCATCTACAGATGAATGCCAGTTGCTGCTAGAATTTATTGAGAATTCCTCGAAACGGACATATCCTTCTTACTACACAAGTAAGTATCTGTCAATGCATAATATCTGTTCTTGTAATACTTTTGTTGATAAATGTTGGTGAAATCATATTTGAAACACGCTCTTTAGAATCGTCTGTATAATATAAATTAGGATATTAAGTGATTCGGATACCGTTGCTATATTTCTTGACATTGAGCTGTTTGTATACTTAACGGGACAGATGTTGCGTATTCTAGGCCGGTTTGATTTCCGTGCGGCAGAATGAATACGCAATCAGATTATTCTTCATTTTTCAAGTTTTTCTTTTGCACACGGCAGATGCCACTTTCACGATGCGGAGTTGCATCGTGCTGTTCAATATTATTAATCCTCTAGCTGACCCATAAAAGAATTCGAATGGTTGATGCTGCCCCAGACTTACTGCCAAAGATTTTGCTGTTTGTACCACGAACAATCTACTACTAGAACTGCGCTAAACTAGAATGAGACTCCATCGTCAAAAGAGTTAAAAAAGTTGCAAACCGTACCAAAAGCATTAAATATTTTATCTGCTGTTCTTACTATAGGAGATGTGTCGACCAATGTGCTTGGCATATATCGGGTGCAGAGGCCAGGGGTAGAAAACAAGTTTTCAAAGATCAATTCCACTAACCGTATACTGCTCTGGCATGGCACAAAAACAGCACACATGATTGGAATTTTGAAGAGTGGCCTGCAAATTGATGCGCCACATGCCCTGAAAATGGGCGCTCGATTTGGAACGGTAAGGTGTACAGTGGTATCTTGATTTTCAAATATGGCCGACGTAATCAAGAATATAAGTTCTGTTAATATTTCACTACTCAAGATTTGTTTTTCGTGCATATGAAGTGCGTTACCATCATACGACATCATTTTATCTGTGTATCCATGTGCTTTCCACAGATCTTGCCACCTTCCTTCCTTTGTAAGTAATAGGCCATGTTTTGATTGATAGAGGCCGATAATTCTCGATTGTATAAGCAGTGTACGATTAGCATATGTCGACAACAGTAGACAGCCTCATTTTGATGTGATTCATTGTTTATGATTTCCAGTTCCTAACCTAAAATAAAGGTGGGAGGGCAACGGCGAAAGTGGCGTTAAATATGGTGGATTCATAGAGATAAAAAAAACCCGTGAAACAAAACGGTTGATGTCAATTTGATATTGATAAGGATTTTGGGGAAACATTTTAACCTATTACTATTTGAATCACGGTTTTGGGAGGTGTCTTATATAAAAGTTCCATTTTTTGCTATGGAGATATAATGCTGTTTTCTCCACTTTCACTGTTTATTTCTCATAGGGTATCTATTTCTCAACGTCCCTGGCAAAATCTCTTGACTACTGCTGTGCGTATTATCAGGTGTCAAGATATGTTTTACTGTGCGAGGTAAGTATTTCAATGATGTTTTGCTGGATGTCACATTTACGTTTTCCTGCCTTGCACGTTTTCCAAATCTTGTTAGCTACACGGCTGTGTGTGAAAGCAAGAGGAAAGATAGACTTTTCATAGCCTTGCAATAATGAATAGTCGTATTAGTATACATAGCTGGTGTTATACAATCGAATCAAATCTACGTAAAAAGAAGTGAGCAAAATTTAATTGAGTCTAAACCGAATTCGAAGATACAGAGACAACAGAAATGAAATAAAATGAATGTCGTGGGACCTTTCAAACAGAAAGAATCTAACAGATGCACTATTAGTTGGGCAACCTCATAAGGCAAAGTTGAAGGATATCCTTTCTTCTTTTCTTGATTTATGGATGAATTTTTGCTCTTATCAATACAGACTAGATATCAACACTAAATGTCTCGATAGCATACGTACAGTTGACAGGGAACCATCCCTCCCCCCTAGCACTGTTGCGCGGAAATAATCCCTCCTATAAAGGAACCTTTTTCAATGGATCCTCTTGGATGAAAAGAGCACAAATGACCACAACTATGTGGTTAAAGGAAATCGCAGTAGTTGGAACCTGAACGACCAACAATAGTCAATTAAATTAAGTCCCATCTAAAAAAGCTAGAAGTACCACCATTATGCGACCGAAAGTAAGTTACATAAGAAGAGCATAAAGGACCACCTTCTTGCAATTAAATTTAGTGTCATATAAAACAGTTAGGAGTGCCACCACTACACATTTAGCTTAAAACGAGGCTGTTGAATCACCACGTTGCGTGTGAATTCAATATCGTCTATTAGATTAAGCAGCACTTGACTTGTGCAGTGATGTGAAGTGATCTTGGACCTTGTAGATTAAAATTGTCATAATCAAGCAAGTAAGAATGTAATAATTCTAAAGATTATGTAGAATAATCATAGTCAGTTTACCAAACAGTGTAAATGGGTTTGCTTCTTGCGTTCCAGTAAGCCATTATCACCGGTAAAACAAGCCTTGTAGCGTCAGAGATAATTTTATATTCACGAAGTCTGATAGAATGATGTCACTCGGATAGAACAAGTGCTCTGTGATATAATAGCAAATATATTTTGTCTGTTTCATCTTAAGTCCCTTCTTGTAAGCACTGCAAAATTCCAATAACCGAATGACAAACTCTCAAGTCATTATTTTACAAATATTGAACTATTAGGATGAAAGTTACACCGCGATAAATAACTATTTAAGCTCTTTCGTCTTTCGATTGAAGTATTTATCACCAAAGTGTACTTCTAACACCAAATGACTTACCGTTACTGCCAAGGTCTCGGACACTTGATGGGCAGAAAATCAAACAAGGGTTGCGTTCTTGGTATAGCATTCACCTATGATCGTTCTTGTCAATCCCAGTTCTGTTTCTAAGCTATGTCTAATCACGAGAGCTGTATCCTCTGGATAATATCTTTACAGATGAAGTATTTTGGAGTCTCATGCTTTATGACCCAAAATTCTGTGACATTGCCTTCTTTACAACAGATGATTTGATTGACCGGCAGAAGGTTTGAAGTGACCCAGTAGAAACTAACTATCAGGTGATCTTTAAAGTTTGAACACTACATTAGTGGGTTGTGGTCAATGATTTTCTTACCATCTCTTAGCTGTATTGATAAGCTAATTACGTTTGAGGTGCAAGTCCAGCAGTCGTGATCATGTAGCACTTTTTGTCCTTTGTATTTTTCGTTGCTGGTGTGTCTTATTTTGAATTGACGAGGAAAGCAATCTCTGTTTCCTTATTGAAGGTTGCTCTTGGTGCTATTTGCTATTACGACTCAAGTGGAAACGACTCTGAGAAGCGTCAGGGTACTGACAGTTTGTGGGTTCGAGCAAAAAAAGTACCGGATCCAAGTAAGGACATCACAACCCCGTATGGAGCTAAAGTACAGCGTGGAAATATAATTGCAAACAAGGAATACGACGAAGCACAAAAGCGTCAAGATTTTTCTTATTCGTGCTTTCGAGATGAAAACGAGGTTGTGGTTTATGATCCTAATCAAGTGCGTATACGATATATTGTCAAGATTAAAGGTGGTGGTTAGATGTACTCGTAAAGTAAACGGGACTTCATTGCATCGGTTTCAGTACTGTTTCAAGTTTCATTAAGAGTACAGCAGACATTTAGATTGTAATTGACTAATTCTCATATTTTGCACGTCAAGTGTTACGAAATTTAGATATCATATTCTGGCAACGTGCACTATAAGAAGTATAGCTATCAATCATTGTGATGTAGTTCCATCATAATGACATATCGCACTCATTTCTGTGAGCATTTTTACACGAGTTCTGGGGTTTAACAACTAGCATAAATCGTGTTATGAATTTTACCTACCCTTTAAGTTAGAAGAAACCTTCCTGTTTCTGGCAATTTTATATTTGCAAAAAACAACAGTCTTCGTAAGTTATCCTCGCCTGCAGTCGTTACCACCTGGACTTAAAATGTCAACTACTTTTGAGCTTCAGTTAAATAGCCACAGGTTGTCTACATAGCCACAGCCTTTTTCTTCTTCCATTAAACTTTACGCTTTTTTTTCTTAAGCAAAATCACATCTCATTCACATGTAAGGATGAATAACGTTTTTTGATGGTCACTTTATCCCAGGCCTTCAAAACAACAAAAATCTTACTAAGTACGTTAAGTTGTTTGCGTGATATTCTTAATATAACATTCAGTAAAGCCTCCATGTAACCTTTGCATTGGTGTTTGCAGAGCATAATTTTTGAGAAACTGTATTTGTACACGAAAGATGGACTCTCTGTCTCAAATGAACGGTTTGTCTCTCTGGCGTTTGTTTGTTTGTTCTTAAATTAAATATGCGGGAGGGGGGGGGGGGTATTCTATCAGTTTGAAACTACAGTTTCTTGTAGTTAAGCTTTGCTAAGGATACTTCTCTGCATCACGATCAATAAATATATTTTTTTGTGGACCCAGTTGAAGTCATTGATGAAATTTTATCATGAGATGATGAGTAAACTTTCTAAATCCTTTTTCCAATCGTCAGTTTATCCTAAGACTACTTGTATTAGGTTGTGATTCTTTGATTTATTTGGTTCTTTTGCCAAAGTAGAAACATATTTGGTAACTTGCAATTTAGAACGTTAGAATAAAAAATATACAAAGCTTTTCTTGTTGATGATGTTGTTACTTGCCTTTTTCATTAGAGTCTAGTTTTACTTTTGCTTCTGTTACAGTACAATTGAGAGTTTTCTATAAAATCACATTCAAATCTTCAATTTACCGGAATCTGATTGTGTCCGAAAGTTGTTTTCATTCGGAAACTTGGTTTAACAATTTGATTTAGTAAATAGTAAGAATCGAGATTTTAACAGTTTTATATCTTTTCGTCTCGTATCTTCCCTTGCTTATTTTTGGCCCAAATTTTAACAGTGAGTAGTAAATTCCCCCTCTAGCTAACGATGTATTGGGATAGCATCTTTTCTGAAGTCAAAACATCGAAAAATGACAGTGATTCAGGGGTACCAAAGTCAAGTTTGGAGAATAAAATGTAAACAAAAGGCAACTCAAGTTCTCACAGGAGGTAGGGAGGAAACAGACATGACAATCTCAGGCAGGAGTTTGAAAACACAATTTAGAAGGTTTTGTCATAAGCAATGGTAGTTGAAACTTGTACTGAGCGTAAAACGTGCACAAAAGTGCGTAGGCAATCCAAAAATTTCTGTGTAAGTCGGTCTGGATGATTGTATGTCTGCAAAAAAGGAATCTTAAAGGTTATCAACTCAGCAGTCTGGTGCAGAAAATCATGCAGAGCAAAGTGGAATGCCAAGGTGTGAATAAAATGAAAGCAGTAGAGTAAGATCTTTTCGTTTCTAATGTTTCCTTGCTCTTCTTGAGTCACCATTTGAGTACAGAGTAGGTGGAAAGGCCTCCTAAGAGGTCACGAGCTTAATTTGAACTTTTCATGCAGTGGAGTGACACGGAAAGTAGTTGAATGCAAAGCATATAAATATGCAATGATTGCTTGACATGTCTTTTGTGTGTGAGAACAAAGAAGCTTGCCTTGTGTCTAATAATCAGCAGAAAGGAGCCAAAAACGCCAGAAAGAAGTAAAAAAACAGCAGTAAATAAGGAAAACAAAACTCTGATGAAACGTCTGCAAACCAAGTTGTATCAGTAGATGTAAAACTCAACAGCAGGGATGGTCTGAATCCAGAGCCTAATTTTCAGAGAACCTTCAACCGAGTTTTGACAAGAAAGAGCAAGGTGTGAACTAAATGTGCATGTTGCTGTATACTGATATACTTTTATTTTGCCAGTACCCTTGTCTCCTCAAATCTAGTAGTATATGATCGTCTGTCGATATACAATTTTTGCCAGCAGTGACCACAATGCTTACTGTTAGTAGTGCCATGACATTACCTGAGAGCCTCGTGAAAGCACTGATTGTTTTATCTTGTGTTTCTGCTTGTGGTTGTTATGATAGTCGAATTTTTCAGTTCAACTTTTTACTTTTGAAATTCTGTTGTTTAGACACACCTTTCGTGGATAAGAAACTTAGATTAGTCCTTATTATTTTTAATCTCCTAATTTTACCTCGACATTTTCGCTATTTAGTACTGGAAGACTTCGTAGGGGTTTTTTTGCATTTGAAAAGTATGAATATGTTTCTTAATGTACAATATGCCTTGCGAGATGATATAGATTGACAATTCCATATCGGTATTGATGATTATGTTAAAATGACTTGAAAAATACACAGGGATTATATTATTCACAATACGCAACAGATAATGTCAAGCTATCTGAGAAAATAAGCTTAAATTAAGTTGCTCGTATTTCATTGAATTTTATACATATGCTTCTTGATTGAATACTTCAATGAAATCCACTGAAAAAGCTTACCGTTGGTCATTGTAAAATTGCAGTCCGGTTTAAGATTTTGTTTGTTGTGATACAAAACGTAAGTTTAGTTTAACCCAAACGTTTTGGTCGAGAATTATCATTCAGATTTACTTTTTTGAATTTATGAATGTGTTACCAAACATTATAATATCTTTTTCGATTTTGATAAGTGTTATGGAATAGGTGACGTTCAATATGTGCGCTCAAGATGTCCAGTGCTTGCATTTTGCTGCAAAACTTGTTGCTTGTTGTTTTACTGTGTGGAAGACATCTTTGAAGAAGATATAGACTAAGATATTTAAATATGCCTACGGAATTGGATCATGTGTAGTCCTCCGTTAAGCAAGTAAGCTGTCATTACCTGGAAAACGTATCTTCGATTCTGTATTTGAGGGTATTGAAGTTAGGTATGTAATGGCATCTAGGCATAGCTGCCCTGAGCAAAGCATTAAAAATATGCATAAGAACCGAGCGACGTTTTTGGTGACGTCGAGATGTTTTTAGAGGGGAATTCTGTAGACGTATTTTTATTGACAACAAAATCAACTGTAGACATTTTTTTATCGACAACTCTCAGCTCTCGATGCCATCTGCATCATCTTGAGAGGTTAATGTTAAATCTTTGAACTTATAGAATGTATACATTCCTTGTTCTACAAGTGATGTATGGTAAGGCAAAAGGTACTAGTAAAATGGCACATGAAAACATGGAAGTCTATAATGCGCTTTAGGGCGACCTTGAACGCAGGAAGAAGTGCAAACCGTTGTCATGGATTATGTTCTTTGTTAATGAACTTTTGTTCGACACTTCATCAGCAATTGAGATATGTCGTCCTGGAATTTGTCATGGGGAACAGTGATTGTAATAGTAAAATTTTGTTACTAGAAGGAGCTTGACAACTGTCCGCCATGTAAAGTTTCTAATAATGTTGAGTCCAAGATCCATGTCTGTATCGAGATTGAAGTGTCAATGGTGAATTTGTGATATACAATCAGACTCCGCCTCCTCGAGCCTCACTGTGCCAATATTTCTCTTTTTGCGTCAGAATCCCTATTACTATCATATTGATTCCCAAGTCATTTTGACGTCGCCAACTCGACCATTTTGACATCGCCAACTCGATCATTTTGACATCGCCAACTCAACCATTTTGGCATATATCCTTTTGAGCCAAAAGGTATCTCGACATTTGGACATCTGACATTTATCACATTTTAGATGCCCTACTTGACCCATTGTATTACTCAATGATTTCTGCTCCCTCTGTCGCTCTTAACTGTGAAGAGGTGTAGATGTTTCACTAATATTTCCTGCTTCTTTTTGCGATTTTAATCATGAATTGTAATTCGATTAGTGCCGCTTCAAACGTGAAACGTTTTGTGATGGTAAATCAGTAGAAGGTAAGAAATGAACTTTTATAAATATATTTCATTCTAATGCCATTTTCTAGGTTTTACAGCTATCTCATGTTCAGATTTTTGGTTAAAGGGGAGGTCTAATGACATGGAAAAATTGACTTTCTGTACAGAGAGTCTTGATTGGGAAAAATTTCTTCCCCCGCTATCTGGACAAATGTCTTTGGTCTTATCCCATGTCGTAATGGCGAAGATTGAATGTACAAGCAAACTAACCTGTATATTTCGAGATAACTAGTGGTATAGCATTACCACAATACAGGGCTACCTTAATTTGAGTCTAGAGAGTATAAGGATACAAAGCAATCAGTATACATTGCAGGGGATGCAGACACATACGTGCAGGTGGTAGGAAAATGATTAAAAGGTACTATGCGAACACAGAACATAACTTGGAGTAATCTAAATGGAAATCAGGTCTCATAATTTGTATTCACTCGTTTTCATCGTCTAAAGGTGTGGTGTCAAGACTGTGACGATAGCTGTTACTCGTAGTTTCCTCTGTTTTTTATAAGACGAATCAGTTCTTTTACGATTCTGATCACCAGCGCATTAGTGTAAAGAACACGTTGCCATCCTCTCGCGCCAGTGATAATCCCATACTCCAGTATTTATTGTGCATGATATTTCTAAAGAAACTAGATCGTATTCTGTTAACTTGAACAATCTTGTGGTGCAAAATTCGAAAATCGTCTTGCAAATTTTTGACGTTGCACAAGAAATATAAGAAAGCTTTTAATTTATTTTTTTAGCGCAATGTCACAAAGTTTCAATGCGATTCTGTTACGTATTTTTATCAGATGGAGCCTTGTATCTGTCCTCCTTAAAAGCTCCTAATTACTGACCTTTTTACCCAAGGAATTCTAGGGATGCGTCTCAGAAACCACGTGTCTATGGTTATTCATTACTTTCTAGTTAATCCTACATGATCAATCTAAGCATATTTTGCCACACAGGGCAGGCTTGCTAGGAATTTTATAGTAATGCCTACGTATTCTGTGCTGTTAAGTCTTCTATTGAAGTTAATTATGTCATTAAGTAAAGCTAATTTGATTAAGATATAGTCCTCGTTCTTTGCTAGTTTACCCTTAATCTGAACACAGCTTAAATTATTTGGAATTCAAGTCATGATTTTTTGTAAGCTTTTCTAGCAATTTGATATATTTATTTGACTATGTTATTCTGTTCTTATCGTTCTTGCCATTTTTGTTCGGAATTGAAAATAAAGACTTACACTAACATTGTACTCGTTACTGGCGCTTCAGCATTAAAACGATGAACTTTTATGCATATAAAAGACTTAAAGGCACCTTAATAATGAGTTACTGTAATCGAATTTCACAGGCTTCCGCCTCACAAGGGAAATTATTTTTCGTTAACTTTTGAATGGGGTCCGTTGTTATTCTATTGGAAACTCAAAGTCTGCTTCTAACCTAACATTTTGTAGATACGTTCCTAATAAAAACAATCTTTCTATTAACAAAGGATCTTTTTGCCAACCTATCAAAAATTCAGCTTACTTACTAGTTCAACTGAACCACTAAAAGCATTCACTTTAGGCTATAGACACTTTTGTGTTACGTTCCCTTTCCACTAATCAGAAATAAAGCTGTATCAGTTAATCTCGTGCTTTGATTCTTCAGTCAGTTTGAATAAGCAAAAGATCAAAATGATCTTTGTCCGACCAAATAAAATGAAGTACTTCAAAGGGAGGGTTAAGGTGCACCAACAGAATGGTAAGTGGTTTATTTTGAAACTAGACAAAGTAGGAGATAGTTAAGAACTAGAGAGTTAAGTAAGGAAATAGAGAAGTTAAACTTTATTAATAAACCATTAGTTCCTTGAATTATTTATGTCTGGATTGTCGCAGGATCAGATCAGACGCAATCAGCATGTGATTACTGCAAGACGTTACTGCTAAATAGCAGCAGATTATTGGAAATATTAATTGAAAGAAAAGTATCAAGGAAATTGCAGTAATGTAAATTTTTAAGAGTATGGTACGAGACGAGTTCAAGGGGATGAAATCGCCTACAACGCAGAGAGTACAAGGCTAATCCACCTTCATAACTTCAACTGTGTTTGTACCTTACCTTATTTTGTCCCTTCCTTTCTACGTCATGCAGTTGTTCCTAAGGGCAAAGCTTCACTCGGACGTCAGAAATACAACTCTCCTCTCATACTGACCCTACAAAATAACGTTCCTACAAGTGTTTAACTAAAATTTGCCAGGTAAAAAGGTAGTCATCTTTTGAAATGTAGTGCGAAAACTCTGAGTATTATCAGTTTCAATGTAAAATTCGAGAGATAACAGGATTTTACTATGCTGCTAACCATATGATAATATTCTACCTTGCATTTAATGACTTTTTAACAATCTCTCTGTCCAGCCGTTGACGATCATAGCATTCGATTTACGTATTCACTAGTGTTAGTCGGAAGAACTTGATAACTACGCCTATGCCTCTGGCGTTTAGTGTTCATTGGAAGCTCTTTTTAGCGAATACTCGTATTTTCGGGTACCCGTAATTTATTGACAGTTAGTCACAAGTATCTCGTATTCTGAAAAAAACTCTAATAAAAGTACGGCATACGGGATTACGCTTATAAGAGTTTATCCACAATCAGCCTACCTTTAGCTAGTTAAAAAGAGATGTCCTTCCCGTCAGTTTAACTGATAACACCGAAAATTTTCGAAAGTTTTAAGAGGAGAGCTAAGGTTTGTCAACAATGTATATCTTTTTTAAATTTCATCTATGGTGTCAATTTATACCAGTAAATGCTAATGCTAAAACATGAGAAATTATGGTTTCATCTTGTTGAGAAGATCAAGCTTTTCAAGGCTGCGGAGAAAATTTGCGTCGGTAACTTTTGGTATAATATATAAAAGGTCTTGAGGCGCCGAACAAGCTGCAAAACAAAACCAACATTGACTAGTGAGACAGTCTTCCTACAAATGTCATTTTACGATTAGGGCCATTTAAATTATAAATAATTTCAAAGTGAGTTATGGAAAACTGACGATGAATATAGGATTGTAACAATTGTTGGTAGCCGGAATGCTTTCGATGAAGTCAGTGAGATCCCTATCGTTCAAGCAATGCAATGGATCATCCACAAATGTATGTAAACACAGAAACTTTCGACTGGAGGTTCTAGTCTCGATACCAGTGCATCCATTAAATGATTTAAGAAGGCCAGTTATAATGATTACGCGTCTAAATTAAAGCAAAATAAAAGCACATAATCTAGACAACAACAAATAAAGCATTTGGATGTCGGGAAAGTTATTGCAAACAGTATTAAACTTCACATTTACGAAGAAATTCGAGAAATTTTCAGTAGTCTGAACAAAGCAAGCCCTTTTAAGCTAGCAGGTCATAGTAAGTTCTTGACACTTACTATGACCATTTATTTTTAACCGTAGCAATTTTATTTTTACAATTTTACATTAAAAGCGATTCCAATGCCCCCTCACAAATATTGGTTATAAATGAAAAAGAGGGAGGAATAGAACACGTTTTGTCTTCTTTTATATGGTCCTATTAATGAACTGAATATGTTGTAATTAATTTAGGCAGATTTAGCCAAAGCTGTCATTTGGGGACACCTCTTATTACTAGATACCTAGTTTTGCACTTATCGTGACTGTTAATCCGATCCTCAAATGTATTTAATTATCCTTTGTACTTTACTCCATCATTTAAAACATTGCAAACTTTTGTGTAAATTGGGACCAAGGCGTTTCAAAAATGATTATTGTCTACGAAATAATACGTCGCCTTCCTATTACGCTGGTGTGATTCAGCCAGCCTACACAGTTCAGATTTTCACTAATGAGCTCATAACAGCAGTAGGATCAAGCAATTTATTTAAGAATACTAGGGCCAAATTTCCAAGATTCAAGGCACTACCGCAGCCACAAGATACCAAAAAAATAAGATGCTTTTGCTCGCACCAGCAGAAAGCAAATAAAATTATTTACGCTATTCGTCCTTAGAAATGTAATTTTTAAATCAATTTGATTAAATTTTGCCTTGACCCTCAGGCATTATCTTTCTATAAAGTAATAAAATAATGGAGCGTTAAGGCATCTCACATAGATTCAAATTTGCTATGTAAAGAAGCCAAAGAGTTATTAACTAGCTGAGTTTGTTTTCTGAATTTTTTTCCTGTGAAATGTAATACTTTTTTCTCTTGTAAGATAACTATTTCAGTTTGGTTTCAGTTTTTCTTATTGACTGTTATCAAGTTCAAACTAATGTTCAAACTAATATCAAAAATCACCAACTGAAAGGTAAATGATGGTTTTCGGTTGTTTTTACGTAAAATCCATGGAAAGAAGATCAGGTAGCCACTATAAGTCCCTACAATACCAATATTAGAGGGGCCATATTCAATCTCCGTAGCTCATTATCTTGTTGCCTCCAAAGTAGCCTTTACGTGTACTGATGGATTGAGATGACAAAACGTGCATGCACACACTAGGGTTAAGTAGTAAGGATAATCGGTGAAACATTTGATAAGAGTTTGTGATATAGAGAGGCGTTGTCAAATATCCTCAGTTATTTTAGATGTTGTCGATTAACAACAGAGGAAGATATTTTTGGACTTCAGAGACGTAATTACACCTGATCGTTTCTTTCCAAAACTAACTTATCCGTGCCTTTCTTAGAAAAATACAATCATCTCATTTTGGCCGAGGATGAAAACGGTTCTTGTATGTTATCATGTTTAAGTTATGTATTAACATTTTGTTTGAAATAAGTTGTGAATTATGAATCAGGTTAAGCAATTAGTAGACGTCAAATCCAGAGCATCTTCCACAGCCGATTTAAATAAAATGCAAGGAGCAAATAAGAGACGTCAAGAATAGTGAAGGTCAACGACAATAGTTTACTCTTGCCTGCACCAAAAATCCATTTGATATTTTAGACGTAAACTTTAAATATATTCATACAATCAAATGGTTTTATGTAAAGAAATTATTCTGACAATTAGTAGCCAGTTCTACTTATAGCGTTGATCAACTCGCTGAGATGTCTTCCTCAGGAAGAAGTCGCATAAATTGGAATTATAAGAAATACTTCCCATTATCTAATATCTATTTATATGCAGTCGTATCCAACCACACAGCAGTAGCTCTAATTTTAATGACATTATAATTTGCTTTTTTCGTTATAACAAAATGCCATAAAAATTTTTTGTTATCCCTGTTATTGTTGTTCGAGTTACAATTTAAGAAGTCATTAGTTACAATAATAACAAGTCCGAGTACATATAGATTCTTATTTTAGTATGTAACAATATCAGTGACTTTATTTATGCATAGTGACTGAGCAAAAGAAACGAAAATAAAAGACTATTCAATAACATCTTGTTGAAGCTACCAAAAGCCAACAAAATCTATTCTCTAAAATTTACCCGACACCATTATTAAGGCATCCTCCATTTTCATTGATAGAAGTCAATAAAGAAAGACTTCTAGTTGTAACCACAGCTTGATTCGAATTTATCTTTACTAAAACAATCATTGCTGATCGTTTTGTGTAAAGGATGTCGTGATTAATATATATATATAATAAGATCTCAAAATCTGTAAAGTGTTGTACTTTACAGGTCCAATACTTACAACATGTCAATATCGCAATTATCCCTGTTTATACGAAAACATTTTTAAAATATTGACACTCTTTAACTTTCTAACCAGTACTTTTACACAAACTTATTTATAGTTATGCATATATA
>JANTCA010066288.1:0-16028 GCA_024741275.1 Chironex yamaguchii | reverse complement strand
AATAATAATAATAATAATAATAATAATAATAATAATAATAATAATAATAATAATAATAATAATAATAATAATAACAGTAATAATAATCCTTTGCGTGAAGAACAGTATTCCGAATTGAACGTAAAGATAGATTTCATAACCACCTTACCTTGCCAATTATCTTTTACTCGAATGTATTTAATCACTCATTATATTTAGTCGCCAAATTAAAGCAACATGCCTATGGACACTTTAAACTTTATTGTTTGCTATGACAACAACTTTCACTCAAACAAGTCCAAAGGGGTATTTCTACTCTGGTCTACTGCCAATGGCTTTAATCACTTCATGCGTACGTCCTTCCTGATTTAGTCCCTGGCTGCATTGTCTACGTCAGACAGAGTCGCTTCACATGGCGTCATGATTCTGTTTTAAATTCCGTCATTTCGACTTACGAAACGGCAAAGAATACTATTAAGTATATTCCTATTTTTGCCTTCCTCGGCGCAATAATGATATTCATATTTTTGGCCATTAATGACCTTCATATTTTTTGTCATTAATGGTATTCATATTTTTGCCCTTTAATGATATTGATATTTTTCCTCATTACTGATATTCATATTTTTGGCCGTTACTGATATTCATATTTTTGGCCATTAATGATCTTCATATTTTTGGTCATTAATGATATTCATATTTCTGCTCATTAATGATATTCATATTTTTGCATATTAATGATAATGGGAGACCAATTACGTCCAGACCTTCTCTTAACGTTCACTAACAAAAATTTTTGCATTCTACAATTTACTATTAGTCTTTAATCAAATCCCCAAAATAATTCTCATCTAGAACAGCCAAAGTGCGATTATTGAAAAAAAGAGCTTACAAATTGCAAGTTAAATTCGTTTATTGATACGCATTATTTGGATATTTGGTAAATTATTCAAGGGTTTTAGTAATGTGTTAGAGGATTTGGGATGTGAAAACAGACAGGGCACTACATCAGGTGGAGAATAATGAAAAGTACCAACAAAACTACTACTACTTCTTTTTCTTCTACTGGCTTGTCTTTGCAATGGTCGCTGGTGCGGATTCTTCTTAGCTTCACTCGGTCCTGTCCATGGCCTCTTCCTGTCTCAAATCTCTCTATCTCTCATGTCCTTGTTATAGGAAACACGAATTCGTCTTCGTGCTCTGCCCCATCTTCTTGTGCCAACTTGTAACTTCTTTACCCTTTTTTCAACATAGCTTTCCTCTCTTCCTTGCGCATGCCCATCATAGTCTACATTTTCTTGCAGATTGCTCACCCTTAGTTCCCACGTCTTCACCACGTTCCGTATCTTATCTTGCATTGTTGCTCCAATTCAAAGCTGCAAATTCGAGCTTATAACAAGAACTACTTACAACGTATTTAGAAAATAGAGAATAGGCAAATCATGATCTTATGAAATTTAAAATTTGACAATTGCATCCTTGTATTGTTATAACTCAAATGCAGTTTATTCTGTATAAATCCTATTATGTTCAGGATACAAAACCCCAATTACAAGATAAATTGAGACTTACAACTGCATTCAATGCTGTAATGAATAAATAAAGTTTGTACTACGAATGCTACTATTTCCATTATCATTAATATTATAATCATCATTATGATCATCATTATTATTATTACTTCTACTACAATTAGTAAAGCTTTTGTAGTTGCTGCCACCATTATTTGCATCTTCAGTCTCTAGACCTATATAGTACCTCGTGTATCCGAAAATATTTTAGTTGTATTGACGCTAAAACATTTGAAGTTTAAAGTGTTTTGAATAAAATAACTCGGGCCTTCTTGTAATTACAGCTTTATTTTGCTATATGTATTTGATACATTTTTGAATACGACAGAAATTACAAATTGTTGTTTGATACTAAAGAACGAATAGCCTATAAAAGTGCAAGATAACTGTAGTATGACGTTTTAAGTAAACCTCACCTGTTGGTAATGCCTCTTCTGTGGATCCAATGTCTTCCGGTGTTGAACCGGAGTCTTCATCATCTACTTCCTCGTCCGCTGTTAGTTCGTCAAGTAAGGACCTTACAGGACCCTCCACTTTGTCTTCCTCAGGCGATGCTTCGACCTCTTTTTTTGGCTCCTTTTCAATTTTGACTGCTTTAGCAATTTTTTCTTCAGGTACGGGCTCCACTTTCTTTTCATGTGCCACATTACCAGGCTTTGCCTCGCTAGCACTGGCTAGTTTGACTATCTTTTGAACCAGAGAATTTGCCTCCGAAAGTTTAATTTTCTTGGAATTCTTGCTATCGCCTATTTTGGGTTTTGTGTCCTTATGACTGACTCCTAGTTTACCAGCCAAGGATTCCACTTTATCAGATTTTATTTTTGTATGTTTTTTGGTCTTGGCAGCTATGGGAACATGCTTTGGAGCTGGTTTTGCTTTCCTGAATTTCTTCTTTTTAGCATCCTTTGTGCCTGGGACGGTATTGCCATGGTCCTGAGTGTCCACAAATGTGATCGCTTCAGAAGGATTCGTGGGCAGTTCAGGCGCTTTTGCCGTTTTTGTAACTTTCGATTTAGATGTTGTCTCTGGAAAAAAAACCAGAATTGCAGGTAATATAAGTAAAAAGCTGTTAAAAGTGGGATCGAAAAAGTTATGTTTTCGAAGTGCTTGAAATAATACATTTTCCCCCTGTTTCTTCTAAGATAGTCTGGTTGACAGTCCACAAATGTCACAGTTGAATGCGTGTACTGTGTTTAACTGTGTATTTGATGGATCCAGGGGCAGATCCAGAGCAAATCCGAAGGGGGCGCTGGATAATTTAGGTGGCAATCAATTTTCAAAAATTAGTGATGAGGGTAGGGTGTATGCAATTATTTCCGACCCTAACTACGGACAAAAGGTCCTATATGCACGTTTAAGACACGTTTTGTGACAGTTGTGTAAAAGCAACAATAATATAGTCTGTAGACTATTGCAGGTCTTTAGTTAAAGGGGCCCAAAATTTCCGAAAAGGTTCCATAGAGATGTTTAGACTTGGCGAGTAGAACAACTTCCCCCAGTTGCTCTCCCTTAAATCCGTCACCAGACAGTTCACGACAAATTTGAAGGTAATATCTTGGAGCTTCTTGACTGTAACCCTGGCAATTTTGAGCTCATAGCATTGAGAGAACGTAAATACAAGAGAGAACATTAATTTTGGGTGAACTGAAGGACTTTTTTACAAGATGGACATGTTTTTTGTTAAAGTACTGTCGTTAGTAGGGACAAGCAGAGTTGAATTGGAACAGGGCATGAACAGGGAGAGGATTCTACCAACTGTACTGAAGTTAAAGTACGTGATTAATCGTCTTCAAAGGAAACGTAATGAACTTACTGATATTATTACCTCCACCAGAAGTTTATGTTTTTGTAAGGGTTTGTCTGTCTGTTTGTCTGTCTATCTGTCTGTTTATCTGTCCATCTATTTGTCTCTCTGTCTGTCTGTTAGTACGACAATTCAAAAACTTATACATGGAATTTACGAAATTTTCAGGAAGTTTTCGACGTGGAATAAAGAACAAATGAATGTCTTTTAGGGGTAGACCCCATCCTGGATTCTGGATCACTTTTTCTGTAATGAAACCTTCATAATGCTTGTGAGGGATAGCCTAGTTACCATGTTCTGTAATGATAATTTCATGAAAGTGACTACCAAGGAAATCATCGTGGGGAAACCCTCTGTTGTTTGAATAATCATAATGGCTTGGCGGGGGTATGCTCTGTCCGAGTGCTTATAGTCGGTAATAATATCTTAATGAAAGTGATCAGCAAGAAAATTATCGTGGGGAAAGTATCTGTTTTTTGAACAATAATACTGATTTGACGGAGATTTGCGTTCTTGGGGTGCTTTTTGTTTAATGAAAGAGCTTTATTCGATAGATAATTTTATAAAGCTCTCAACTCTGGAGCATTCGGTTTCTTGGTTGTTGCCTTTGAAAAGTCATTTATTCATAGGAACATCGTGCCACTCATGTTAGGTCACTCATCAGTGGCGCGCTGGTCGGGGAGGCCGAGGACATCTGCAGCCAAGCAAACCCTTTTAAGGGGCGGCAAGCTACAAGTCATTTTTGCAATACTTCACTAAAAAGTTGAATCATCATCTATTTTTTGTCAATGTTATATCTGACATTGATCCCAGAATTGTTGAGGTTAAAAGTTTAATAATGACTTTTGTATTAATTTTGGAGCATCCCCAGTTTACAGATCAACTTTCTAAAGGGGAAATTTGATTCACTTATGTTTAAAGTCTCATACGTTTCATCGAGGCTACAATTGTTAGAAGGTAATCTGAAGGACAAAATAGAATACGCTTACTCAGTGTGTGAGATAGTTTTCAATGTTTTTTGTTACGTATATGATACAAAAGAATTACCGTAGTCAGGAGGCTATGTTTTTGCTTGGGGTTTTTTTTATATCTGTCTGTCTGTTCGTTTGCAAGTTAACTCAAAATCTTATGAATGGATCGAACGAAAGTTTCAGAAAGTGTCCGACCTGGAATAAAGAGCAAACGAATATACTTTGGGGGTGATGTGGATCAACTCCTGGATTCTAGGTCACCATTTTGATAATGAAAGTATAGTGCTAGAGAGAAAGTCTTTCCGGCATAACCTAATAATGTTGTTTCAACATTCATACGGAATTGGCGTAGACTTGGGCTCTTTGAGTGCTTTTAGTTCGATATCAAATCATTGGCAAAAAGGCTAACTTAAAGTAAAGGCATATAGGCAGTGCTTTAACATGTTAGAAGAGAATCTCTGCTCTTTAGTTAGCTACTGTTTTCTTTTTAACACCCTCACTCCAGGCGCATAACTTGTTTCAGCATCTAAAGGTCTTGAAAATAATGTAATTTTACCTTGTTAAATAAGTTTTTTAGAAATAATTTTGTTTTTCTGGTATTTAGAGAATAAGTTTCACTACTTCCAGGAAAATTCTTTTCATAAATGGGCGCGGTATTGTTCATTTCAAGCACTCATTGCGTCTCACGAGCTGATTAAATATGTCACTTTTTGAAAAAATTTCATATTCAAGACAGTATTTGTAGGTATCTGATGATGTTTCCGGTTGTGTAAATTTGAGTGGTCTTCATGATTACTAGAAAGCCAGTTTGTTTTTATTTTATTTCCAAATTATGACCATCAAAATTTATTTTTTTTATGCAAGAAATTGACCTCCCTTTTTGGGACGACGATCCCTGTAAATACTTCCTCATAAGGAAGGGATGGTTTCCACCGGTATCCATGTAAAGGAAAGTTTGAGCTGATATCAAGGGGCGCCAATGTCCTCAGTTATACAAGTGTCCCCCTGGATAATTACCTCTCAGCACGCCCCTGACACTTATCATCCATCTGCTATGTGGATTACGTACTTGTTAGTATCTTACACAGTTCACCAAACTTTAATTTCGTGAGGGAATTTACCCAGTGGCTATTTTAACCAATCATCCCTCTGTTGTTGATGCAGGCCTTGTTTCATCCGCATGATAATTCAAAATTATTTCCTGTTCGATCATAAAATTTGTAAGTTGTTTTGCACACGGTCGTTGTCTGCTTGTACGGTCGTTGCTGTAGTTATTTTTAGATACGCACGAAGTTAAGTCATTATGTTGTTGCTTATAAGACATACTGCAGACAATAGCTACAGAAACATAGCACACTACCTGATCTTAAATCATTGTTCTTTGTGCGATCCGCTTTATGTGTCCAATGATCGTTGTTTATATTTGTTGTTGACTGGGATATTCATGATAAACGGATTTGGTCCTTGCCACTTGAATCTTGTTGTTAATATGACAGCTACCAGGTAGCGGAGAGAAAGAAAGTAATTGTGGAAGCTGATTTCTGTATCAGATTCCTGTCTGGTCAAGGCAGTGAGTGTGCTCATCCGCTCTTTTATAAGCAGCTTTGGGCGCAACATGGATACCAACAAGAACGAATCGGAAGGAATTTTCTGCAGTCCCTCGCTAGCGTCGTATGACGTTATGAAAATGTCTGTTCATGGAATGGGTTAAGTTCCTGCTGTCTGTGCAACAGTAGAACAAAATTCTATCCTACACCAACTTAATGACTGCCAAATGCGTTATACGCAAGACGTGATCGTAGGAATCGCCCCAAGCCGAGTCAAATGTAGTCAGGATGTCAGAATGAGACTATGTAGTTATGAAGCATTTCGTTGTGGACAAAGTTAGGAGTAGATATATTTCTCTACTGTATCATTTTGATGACCAGGAGTTTGTTTAGCTTGTATCCGTCGGGTACGAAAATATTCTTAAATCTTTATGCTTCCTTTCGAAGTATAGCATTTCGAGCTTATTTCTTTCTTGCTTTCCATCTTTCACAGTCTACTGGTCCAGTTGGTTTGAATAACTGCTGAGTGTCGTATACACGCTTTGTGGTACGGTAAGTTTTCAATGGATATTTTTATGCTAAACCTGAGGACAGAATGTTATTTTGTATTACACCCATGTTATGTGAATAAAAATAAATTCCATGAAAGTAAAGTATCATGTACGTAAGCACCAAACATACTTGTTAGCAGTTGACACATAACTTAGTGCGACTAGCTTGAAGTGTAATGACATGTCCCTAAAGCTTGTTAAAACACATGTCAAGGGGAAAAATTACTCACCCACCCAGCATAAGCAAGTAAGCATTAATGACTCAAATCCTGCATGAAAGTGATTATACATCCAATGAGTCCTAAAGGAGTTGCACGTTAAGTAATTGGAAAATTTTTTAAAGAGGAAAAGTTGAGTTATGTAGTAGGGTCGTCTGACCAAGTTGCAATTTTATGATTTTATCATTACCTATCCATGATATGTAGTTGCTGTTATTTATCTGCAAAGCGATATTCATCAATATCAGATACTAATGCAAATTCCTTTACCATTTTCGATATGGCAGTTAACGACTATATCATTTGTGACTAGCTGGGTAGAATGAACCTTAGTCTAGCAACTCACAGTGCACACCTGATTTAGAAGCTTTTAGATATCAAACTGTTTTGATTCGTCATCTGGCTTCGAATACTGCCCTACATTATGCAAAAGGGGCGAACTTGATTTATTATCTCAGTACTGCTCAAAATTACAAAATCTTTTTGCATTCAGTGTGTTTGTCTTACAATTAGAATTTCCGACCATATTGTATTATATTCTCTAACTTAACAGTCTGTGCTGCAGTGATTATAAAGTCTGATACGTCATAACAAATTATGTTATTGATATTGATTCTGCATGTGCGATATTGTCAGGCTTTTTCTTTTACATGTTTGTTTCGTCAATATAACATTACAAGGAAAGTTACACAAGTTTTTTTTGAGATGTAGGTTATATCAGCTAATGGACTGTAGCTTAATAAAGGCATTATTGTTTTTGTGCGATGTTGCCTTTCGTAAAGTGGAGTGTACGTGCTTATGTTTTAATTTGTTTCATTGTCGTTGCTTGTGGAGTTACAGTTGAGAACTAATTAGCTTACTTTCTTTTTACCTTCACCACTATTTTTCTTCTCTTTTGTGCCCACTTCTGTTTCCTCTGGACCGATTTCAGCGTCATCACCAAATGCCCCGGGTAGTTCTGAGGCTTTGATACTTTCCTGTTTTCTTACTATTTTGATTGTCTCCGGTGTTAATTCTTGAGGTTTATCATTTTGATGCCAACTTTCATCCGATTTTTTAGCTCCTTTCAGGGAATCGTTTTCTCTCTTCTCACTCGTGATGGGTTTTGCGGGAATGTTAGATCGAATATCAACTGTAACGGAAAGAAAAAATGACCTTCAATTTTGAGGATTCAAGTATTGTGACCATATGCGCAACGCGGTGGCAATTTTCCTTGGCGCTTAAATCGGATGCTACGCAATTTTGTTTTGTGTAAGGATAAATTTTGATTCACTTGGCTCTCTACTTCTACTGAAAAAAAATTTTTGGTTTTCATGCTTTTCTCCAAGGTATGTCTATTACTTTTTAGCGCGGAATTTTGTTTCTCCACCTAATACGATCGTCAGTGGAAACGAGTAAAAATAGAACATCGAAAAATAGTGTTTTGCATTGCTTTTGATTTGCAAAAGTACTAGAACGTCATAAAAAATAATTTAGCCTGTATATCGAGTAGGTAATACGTCAGTAATCGCGATAAAATCTTCCAGCATTTTCTAGCGTGGTTCAATAGTTTAAATTCCAACAGAAATTTCTAAAGACATAGCATTATCGAAATTATTACTGAGCTTTTTGAGAACAATGCTTGTAGTGTGGAGTTAGGTGCTTTTATTTTTTTTACGCTTAATTTTTTGCATTGTATTGCGGCATACAAACGTTGCTTACTTTGCTGACATGTGCTCAGACCTAAGTAGCATAATAAGTGAGTGGGTCGAGTGAGTGAGTGAGGTGAGTGAGTCATTGAGTGACTGACTGACTGATTGACTAGCTATCTAACTAACTAACTGGCTGACTAACCAACTAACTGACGGACTTGCTAAGTAAGTATCAAAGTAGCCACAATCGCCTTGATAAGTTGATAAATGGCGAAGAAGGTATTGATGCCTTGTTTTTCTGATGTGAATTAGAAACACCAGTTGGATGCAGGAAAAAGAATGAGTAAGGTTTGTAGCCAGAATACAGCCTAGCAGAAAAATTAAATTTCTTTATAAAATTAACATTTTCTGGGTTTTTTAAACACAGAACCCAAAACACTTTGATTTGGGACGACCTTACCTTGTCAATTATTCAAAAGTTATCGACTAGCACTCTGTCTTAAAGGTCACGTTAATTTAGTGCTCAACCTCCCCTTCACTGACAATTTTGTATAAATTACTGTGTAGCATTGCCTGGTTGATAAAGATTATTTAAACGCATTTGGAGGATTCATTCTTTTATGTAACAGTTTGTTGACGTATTGATGACCATTATGAGCTGTTGTCCATGACTCCAAAACTATCTGATCAGATCAACTAAGCTAGCGCTAGGCATTGCTTATTTGGCGGTAGAGTTTGCCACGGGACCTTTAGGTTTAATAAATCACAGGTTGAGAGCATAGTATCCTTCACGGTCGCCCGTTGCGTCTGCTAGTTACATTTTATACCATGTTCCAAGGTTTTTACCAGATATATTTTATGTCATATCCGGAGATTCCACTGGATTCATTTTCTGCGATGTTCGGTGCTTCCACTGGATTCATTTTGAACCATATTCGGAGCTTCTACGAGTGATTTTTTGTGCTTTCTCTGGAGTTTCTTTAGTCTTTCTCTTCGGGATAGAATCATATACTCAGGCTGCACTAGTCGTAGAGCAGAACTAATAGACTCTGCTTGTAGTCATTATAACTGCCGTACCCGCTTTGCCTTCGTTTATCAAAAACCGTTACGGGTTAGCTTGGAACCTATACGGTTGAAAACCCCGTCGAAAGTTATAATTCTGTTAGGTACCATTATTAGCGAAATGTCTTAAAATGACAGGAATGACAGATCTACCTAGTAAAAATTCGTAGAGAGGCATTTGTGCTGTGTAGCAACCTAACGTCCTGTATTCAGCCATGGTCGGCTAATTTTAATGTATGTTAATCTAATAACCTCTTTTACTCGTACTTTACTCAACCACCTTAAGTACACAGATAAACCTTGCACTGGCATTAATCACAACAGTAGTTGATATCTAAACGTTAATTTGTGATAACAACTTCAGTCTATAGTTTTAAGATTATTTTTCCACTTACCTGATTTTTTTGTAGATTTGCCGTGTTTATGTCTGTGATGTCGTTTTCCGTCAACACAATGAGTCGAAAAGATAGCTATGCTTACTAACAGAAGCAAAGCTAAATCTTTTATTTTCAACCTCATGGAGCCCTGATTTTTAGGGGTTGAAAAAAAAAATCTTCCTGAAATTTTAAATCATTTGGTATTCTTTCGCTTGCTTCCAATCACGGCGTTGGACCTGCTCTCTGTGACCTTTCGATGACCTTATGCTCACTGGCTCAGGTGGGACGCAAATTAGGAAACTGAGCTTTTCCACAAGAAATAAAGCATTGTATTCAAAGCCAGATAGAGAGTATCCACTTCAGAACGAGGGAGACACCTATGAATAATTAATTGCGTGTAGTCCACAATAGTAACTTCTAGACAGATAAATTACAATGTTTTAACTTTAAAACAAGAAGACTTTGTAACAGTAGCATGCTTATACATGAAATTTCCAAATATAATATGACTAGACACTTAAGAGTTTCAAGCTAATCCTTTGGTTAAGAGTCGAGTGCAGTGTCGATGCTTACACAAAGGGAACAAGAAGATAATAGAATCAAAATTTAATGACCAGACATTAAATGCTAAACATTTTAGGTTTTCCATCCACATGATAGTGGCAAGTAAGTTGGTATCTAATTGGGACAATTAAAACTAGGCTCTGTTACTCTGTGTCACTGTTTATGAAATGCTAGAATCAAGGAATCAAATGATTTAGGAATAACAAGGCTTCCTTATACAGTTTGAAGGAAAGTAATATCATTTAGTGATCCGCCTAGAGTAGGATAAGTATTATTGACTATCCACGCTGTAGCAGAGTGTTGTGCATATGTAGATCTGTGGAGAGCACATAATGTCAGGTACTAGACATAGTTTTGACACAAATAACTTTATACCGTCAGGGACGCCGGTGCAGGGTGACTATGGAGGGGCAGCGCTTCTCCTGCTCACAGTGAGAAAGGGCAGATGGCCAAAAGTGCCCTTTTAATGTCGTTTTTCATTTTTGTTCTTAAAATGTTTCTTTTATTAAGCTCAGCCACCTTGTGTCCTCAAGAATTTATTCAGTTATCAGCACCTACCAGTCTCTTTTGCACAGTTGCAATAATTCTTTTGTATCTTTGCGATCAGTTTTTATTTACCAAAATTTGATAGCAAACAAACTGGAACTGACTAAACGTCTTCAAAGCAAGCAAGATGAAAATATAGATTGCTGAGGAAAAAGCATGTTTTAGTCCTAGTAAAGGTACTCGTGATGCAATTTTCAATCTGAAAATGGTGATGGAAAAGCAAAGGGAATACAAGCACCCCCTCTTTGACTCGGTCTCATACATTGTTTTGTGGAACAACTTGCATGACATGGTCTTCCCTGCATATTATTGTTCTGATTGCCGCAATGTATAATAAGCAGTAGGCTTTGGTTCGTTGTGGGGCATGGTCTAAGGATAGTTTTGATATTGGCCATCGATTTTGGCAAGTGTGCGTCATATCTCTAAATCTCTATAATCTCTATACCGAAGCCATGATGCAAAGTTTTAGGCGGATTTAAGGGTACATTTAAAGTTGATGGAAGGACAGTCATAAACCTAAGGTATACTCATGATGTGATCTTGATTGCAGGAAACAATAAAGAGCTGCAGGAGCATCTTAAAAGAGTCAAGGCTTTCAGTGCTAAAGTTGGTCTTATTATTGTAATCAGATATTAATGATAATTATTATTAAAGTAATGCCGGTCGCCAAAGGAGTTTCCCCAGAGGTAAACATCACCATTGACGGCACTGAATTGGAGCAAGTCAGACGTTTTTGCTACTTGGAAAGCATCATTACAGATAAATGTTATGATAACTGGAAAATGAGACTTAGGATAGGTATTGTATAAACCACTGCTTTAGCACTGAGGACCGCAGTTTGGAAAGATCGGGCTATTGAAAAGAACTCTCAACTGAGACTCCTCCAGTCACTGGTTTTTCCAATCGCAACCCATGGTAGTGAATTCTGGACGATAAAAAGACAGACGGCAAACGTATCTACCGTTTCGAAGCATGGTGTTACCGCAGATTGTTGCACATCAGTTGGATAGAAAAGAAGTCGAATGCATATGGTCGTGATGAAACAGGAGTTCACAGGAGGCTAAAGGAAGTTCTAACCTTCCGATGGCTACGATACGTTAGCCATATTGCCAAAAGGTATGGAATAGATAATGATCTGCTTACAGGAATGGTAATTGGAAAGAGATCGAGAGGAAGGCAAAAGATGCAATATATGGACAACGTCACAGAGATAACTCGTCTGATTATAGCAGAGTCATTGTAAGGCACATCAAAAGTCCATCCACTGGAGGTGTTATCCAATACAACTCAGTGCCGGTGCCAAGCCCGGATAATTGAAAAGTTTTAGCGGCCGCCAGGGTAACCGGCTGTAAGAAAACCTTGCCAAACCAAACATGATGCAGATCATAAGGAATAGTAGCAATGCTAGGGCGTTTTCCACAGACGACGAGTAGTCTGATTGCCGTGAGGTTGTGACAACTGGGCTACGGCTACCGTACTAGGAGCGGGTACGTCTAAGCGAGTAGCTTAAAGAAGAAAAAAAAGAGGGAAGGACACTCCAGTGACGATGAAGGTTGGAACGTTGAACGTGGGAAGCATGACCTTGAGAGGAAGAAAAATCGTGGTCAAAATGGAAAGAAGAAAAATCAACATCTTGTGTGTGCAGGAGACGCGGTAGAAGGGATCAAAGGCAAGGGAACTGGGGAATGGCTTCAAGCTCTTCTAACATGGGTCAGATTGCAAGCACAATTGAGTGGGCATTGTTCTAGACTCTGAACTGAAGAATAACGTTTTGGCTGTGAACAGGGAGTCTGACAGGCTGTTCTGGATAAAGCTGGGATCCAACAAAAGAGTGATGAACATATTGTCAGCGTATGCACCACAAACTGCGTGTGAAGGGGATGAGAAAGACAGGTTCTGGGTGCTCATGGAAGATATTATGCAGAGAGTACCATAGACAGAGGATTCGGGGATGATTTAAATGGACATGTGGGTGAAGGGATCAGCATACCAGGAGACATGGGAAAATTGGAGTTAGCACAAGGAATGAAACTGGCGAGAGAGCTGTTACTTTTGCTCAGGGATGTGGGTTGGCCATTGTCAATACGTATTTCCAAAACAGACTAAGTCAAAGATATACATTTGTGAGTGGAGATAGCTATACTCAGATTGAATATGTAATGTTCGGTAGGAACCAGCTCAAGATTCTGACAAGTTGTAAGATAATCCTAGGGGAAAGTGTGTCAAAACAACATCAACCACTCATAGCAAAGATTTTGTCCAAATGCAAAAAGAAGAGTGCTGAGATGGTTGATCGGAAGACTCGATGGTGGAAGGTTTCAGACAAAGAACTTCGAAACACGTTTTACCATGAAGTGAACTAAGAACTTCTGGAGGAAGATGGCAGCTCTTGGGAGAAGATGAGTAGGATTAGTTGAGAGGTCGCAATAAAAACCCAAGGGAAATCATCAGGGAAATCAAAGGTTGACAAAGAAACATGGTGGTGGAACAAAAAAGTGCAGGATGCTATTCAGGATAACAAGGCTAAGAAAAGCACCGTGACTTTAACAACTCTGCAGAAAACAGTCAATCCTATAAAAAGGAAAGAAGACAGCAGAACTAGAGCCGAAGTATACAAAGATCTGTATGCTAGCCTGAACTCAGCTGATGTCCAGAGGAAAGTACTAAAAATGGCATGGCAAAAGCACAAGGAATCTCAAGATGTATACAAAGCTAATCAAAGATGCAAATGGCATGACGGTTTCGGATGATGAGCAAGTCAAATAGAGATGGAAGGAATACTTCAATCAGTTGATGAATGTCGAGAACAACAGGATGCGTAGTAAAGTATCACCAAGCGAAGGGACTGAAGTTGATATTTCCATAGAAGATGTGACAAAAGCTCTGACAAGAATGAAGAGAGGGAAAGCGGTAGGCCCAGATAACATACTTGTGGGGGCTTGAAAGTACTTCGGACAAACAGGTATATAGTGGCTGAGAAAGCTGTTTAGTTGTGTGGTACACACTGAGGAAATGCGGTTGACTGGTGAAACAGCACCTTGGTCTAAGTCTGCAAAAACAAAGGAGACATCAAGGACTGTCGTAACTACAGAGGCATACAGATGTCACACACCATGAAGAAATGGGACAGGATGATGAATGAAAGACTTCAGAAAGTGGTGGAACTTGGAGAGGAGCAGTGTTGGTTTATGCCAGGAAAAGCACGACAGACGCAATTTTTGCCTTACTCCAGGTGCGAGAAAAGTACAGAGAAGGACAAGAGAACGTACACTGTGTTTTCATAGACTTCAAAAAAGCGTATGACAGAGTACCGAGAGAGGAACTGTGGACCTTTTTAAGGCTGAAAAAGTGCCCGATGAGAATGTAAGGATAGTGCAAGGTATGTACAGGAGTAGTACAACACAGATAAGGACAACAGCAGGAGTTAGTAAACCCTTCAATGTGACAGTTGGAGTACATCAGGGGTCTGCCCTGGGCCATTTCCTGTTTACCAGTATTATGGATTGCTTAACAGAAGGGATACGAAAGGAGGCACCATGGTCAATGATGTTTGCCGATGATATCGTATTGTGTAAAAACACCAGAGATGAAGCAGAGAAAGGAGTCAAAATCTGGAGACGAGCACCGGAAGGCACAGGAATGAGGGTTAGCTGCAAGAAGACTTAAGTATTTATGTGCTGGGGGAGGTGCAGAAGATCGAGGAGATATAAGGATGCAAGGATACGTGGTACCAAGGGTTAATGAAGTTAAACATCTCAGGTCGACAGTGCACTTAGACTACGGAGCCAAAAAGGAAGCTGCAAAGAGAATATCATCAGGATGGAAGAGCTGGAGAAAGATGACTAGAGTATTGTGTGACAGGAAAGTACCACCAACAGTGAAAGACAAATTGTACAAGACTTTGGTGTGACCTGCCATGATGTAAGGGATGGAAACTGTAGCAACAACAAAGAAACTGAGGAGTAAAGTGGAGGTGGCAGAGATGAAAATGGTCAGATGGTCGAAACGAGTGACACTGAAGATAAGGAATGAGGTTATGAAAACAGAAATGAAAGTGAGAAAAATGTCAAGTCATCTGAGGGTAGCTAGGTCGCGCTGGTATTTTGGTCATGTGTGTAGACGAGAAAGTGCCTATGTAGTGAAGACCGTTATGAGACTGAGTGCGGGTAAAAGAAAACGAGGAAGACCTAAGAGAATATAGGAGGACTGTATAGGAGAGGACATGAGAGCAGCACAAGTCACGGACAGTGATTTAATGGAGATGACAGAACAGAGGAGAAAGATCCGCATCGGTGACGTCACATAGTGGGATTTAAACCAGGATAAGAAGAAAGGAGGATAATTTAGAGTAACATCAAGCAAGGAAAGCTGGAAATGATTCATCAGAGTTCGTATCAAACATAATGCTACTGCATGTCGGAGAATAATACAATGTAATGTGATGTAATGCAATGTAATGTAACATATAGTAATGTAATACAATGTAATGTTATACAAAGTATTGAAGCAGAATGTTATTTAACACAATGTAATGTAACATATGTAATGTAATTTTGTGTGTAGCTCAATGTAATGTAACACAATCCAATGTGGCAAAATGTAATGTAACACAATCAAATTTATCACGGTGTAATGTAACACAATGCAATGTATCGCAGTGTAATTTAATGTAACACAAATGTAGTACAGCGTAATGTAATGTAGCAGTCAAACGTAGCACAATGCAGTGTAATTTAATGTAGCACAAACAAGTCTAGCATGTAATGTAATGTAACATCATATAATGCAATACAATATATAACGTAGAAAAGCCAGTTAAGAAAAGACAAGCTGATACAACAGACATCAGTTTGAACAATCTTTTTATGGTACAAAACTTGAAAATCGCCTTGAAAATTTGCGATATTGCGCTAAAACCATACTTAAAAGCTTTTTCGTCTGACACTCTTTAGAGTTTGAAACGTCAGAAAGGAAAGTATATGTATATGGCAAACTATTTATACGGAACATGTAGCAAAACTAGCCAATCCTAGACAAGAAAGGAAACAAAAAAGAGAAAATGAAGAAACAAAACATTATTGCAAGAGTCCAAGTGAAATAACGAACTCTTACTACCTACAGAGTACTGGTTTTTTTTTGTTTTAATGTAGACAGACTCCAATACACTTAGATGAAAGGACGATCTAGCTGTGCCAATTATCCGAAAA
>JANTCA010066287.1:15504-33119 GCA_024741275.1 Chironex yamaguchii | reverse complement strand
ATGGCAAACCAAGCAACATAAGGAGCTTCTTTAAATTTGAGAGGATAGGGAGATTCGGCGGAGTCTAACATGGCAAAGCAAGCAACATAAGGAGCTTCTTTAAATTTGAGAGGATAGGGAGATTCGGCGGAGTCTAACATGGCAAAGCAAGCAACATAAAGAGCTTCTTTAAATTTGAGAGGATAGGGAGATTCGGCGGAGTCTAACATGGCAAACCAAGCATCAGAAGGATTCTTACAATCTTATGATATCTATAAATGCGAGATCTCCTATCAGACAAAAAATGCTATCAAAGACGAGTTAAGAAATGCCGGCAAGCTTCACCAACATAACAGGAACAACAGCCTCCACGCGAAAATTTGTAGATAATTTGTGACCGAAGTTTGCTTGGGATGGGATATTTCATGAACATTCTCCTAACAAATCATAGAGCAAAGAAAAGAAAAGGGAATTAGAGCTGACGATACGACCTACGAGTCCAATTCGGCCTGCAAACAATCTTCAACCCAGTTCCCTAGTGTAACAATCGATTGCCATATGCATAGTTGTAGTTTTATTATCTTTAGACAGCTGTTTGTGTCTTACAATGTAAGGTGAGAATGAAATAAAGTAACAGTAAGTTATTCTAAATGTAGAATAAAGTATTCTGCCATGTCACACTAACTACCTTAGCATTTTCAAATAAACAGTAACTTGAGTCCTTACCTACTGTTACTCCCACGCTTCCATCCCTGGTTAAATATTCTACCAATGGTGATACAACCATACCGGCACCGAGAACCAATACTCGTTGCTTAACTGCGACTTCTTGGGCCTGCGCAGCTAAGATTTTAGCCTGTTCTTGTCTTCGACGAGACAAGAGGAGAACAAGATAGTAAGTCAAACGTAAGTCAAACAATTTGAGAATTTCAAGGTTTTCTTTACTACCGACAGGAACCTAAATGTTTCTCTGTTGAAGCAGTTGTTACCTCGCCCGTGAGAGATAATGTTTCACAAGGAATATCACATAAGCCCTATTCCAGCCGAAGAAACATTATCAACATAAAAGGGAAAACTGCAGCACTTTCTCAAAGCTATAATACTACAACTACAACATGTGAGCTTTTCCATGGGTGGTTAATGTGGCACAAAGGTCCTGCCTATTGCCTTGACACCTAGACAGCTACCCCATATACACTTTAATCCATACACGTCTTCACCTCAACACTTTAACACTTACACATTTAACACTAAAGCCTAATCTACACAAACAATTTTCCATTGACAAGTTTTGTAGATGGGTTCAAATTAGGGAAATATGACACTTATTCACTTGACAAATACACTTGTTCATAGACTGGCACGCCCGTTTTTGAAAAAGTGTACTTGTCAAGTAAATAACTGTCAATTAGCAAACTCGCTCGTGCATATGACGTGTCCAATGCACTTCCCAATTTTCACTCGTCCCAAATCCCCAATTCCCTCGTGAACCGAGCGGTTTACTTTATACCTTTGGCACGAAAACGAAAACATGTCGCGGGTGAAATAAATCAAATAGAGGTCAACGCACATGTGTCAATGGGTAAACACGTCAAACGTGTCAAAGAAAAATTGTTGTCATCTACACTAGCAAGTATAATTGTTAAAGTAGACTTGTCAAAGAAAAATTGCACGTGTAGATGAGGCTTTAAAACCTATATACTTGTACACCTAAACATCCATGCACTTAAACACCTAAACACCTTCATAAGCAAACACGCATTCACTTTCACACTTATGCACGTTCACATCTAAACACCTAAACACCATGACACCTATAAATATACAAACCTTTAACTTACAGTTTGATTTGATTAGTTAATTTCTAAATCGTCCAACAGATTGTTAATATAAAAAGGTAATGCCTTAAATGAAGTTAGTCTTTAAAACTGTTGTATCGCTCTATTTGCGACTGGCCTAGAATAATCCATTGCACTTGGTCATTTCTACACCGCATTTTGCGATGCCAGTCCCCTCATTTGGAGTCCTGCCTTGCATACATGACACTAGAGTAAACTTGTCAAAATTGGAAAGCTTTATTCCTTACATTTCTTTTATGAGGAATTGTTGGCCAATGTGTCAGCAAAGTCTAGTGTTGAGCCCATACACATGTCATCTGCCTTGTATTCCAAAAAAGTCAAGGGAGTGAAAGGGATCGGTCTGGGATTCCCTATTGAAAATATACTTTTAAGGAACTAGTATTAAAGCCCACCTGATAAGGTCCATCACACATAGCGCCTCCACCCCCCCCCCCCCCCCAATGCAAATGAAATATAGAAATCAAAAACCTTAGAGCCATTTCTGAACATCCATCGATGAATTTGACGTAGTGTGGGGTTAGAATTTTTGCATTTTATTTGCGCTGGAGTAGCTTTGCAGACTCAACCTGTTGTGAGTTACTTCATCTGTGATTGATAGTAATGAGAGGCTTTTATACGTGACACGACTATCAAGCAAGTATTGTTGGCCTCCAAAGGTTCAGGAAAGATTCTTTTTACCCGTACACGACTGATACGACATCTATGGTGTGAAGCTTCTAATTACTTATCAATGTTGTTAATGTATCTTACATGGAATCATAGTAAGTCATCACAGTGTCACTTTACAAGAGAGTAGTCAAAAGGCCACACATGCAAGGACGTGGCGAAAAATTTCAACCATAGGCAGATTCGGATCACAGTTCTTTGCTTCAAAAGTCTGTAAATTTAGCAATGGCATTATTACTGCCTTAAAATCAATACAATAACTTGTGATTAATGATTCGAACCCCTAGCTATAACATTTATGATTTTTGCATTCTTTGAAGTAACGAAGCTGAACGGATTCGTTTTCACACTTCTTATGTATTACGAAGATTCCATAGTATTACTTACTTTTCACGAAGATTCTGGATATACTCATAATTTGGCGTCAGCTTCCCGTTAGAACAGATGATAGCCTGTACAAAAATAAACGACGCATTAATTATTATTCTTTGTTTCTTGCGGCATCATTCCTTGTCAAGGGACGCCACAGCGGATACGATTTCACCAATTCCGTCTGTTAAACAAGTCCTCCTTCATCACACCCACCTCATTCAAAGCCTCCTTCACCGCTTCCATTAATCTCTGTTTAGCTTTGCATCCTCTGTTCTACATAGCCTTCTTCCATGCGCCTCGCATGGCTATACCACCAGAGTCTCCGTTCCCTTGCATTCTCTCTATACCTCTCAACACCCATGACCTCTCTGACCTTTCATTTATCACCTTGAGATTCTCAATCTTCCACTTCTAGCTTCTTTACTTAGTTCTTAGCGCTGCAGTTTGCCTTTCGTACAGCATAGCTATATTAGCAGTTCTGTATATCTTTCTCTTCATCTTCAGCGACACGTTCCTGTCATTCTTCTCTGTCAACGCCATCCTGCTTGTATCCTTTTCTTCTCTTCTGTCCCATTCCTTCCTTTGCTGTCTACATTTGACCCGGGGCAAATAAAGTCGTTTACCTTGTTGACTACTATTCCTTCCGTTGCCGCGCTTCTGCCATCGTCTCCCTTTTCATTTACACATAAAATAATCCAT
This sequence comes from Chironex yamaguchii, assembly GCA_024741275.1. Taxonomy (NCBI): domain Eukaryota; kingdom Metazoa; phylum Cnidaria; class Cubozoa; order Chirodropida; family Chirodropidae; genus Chironex; species Chironex yamaguchii. The sequence goes on along the minus strand of JANTCA010066287.1, from coordinate 29,544 downwards.
TCATAAGTTTTCATTATTAAAGCTAGAAGACCAGGTCACAAGAGTTAAATATGCGAGATGAGACTGATAACAGTAGACAAATTACTCACATGATGCATTTTCAGAATAAAAGTAGCAGTCCCATTTCGTTAGTATCAAAAACTATAAGTCAATTAGATGGAAATAAAATAAACTTACATTTTTCACCACGCTAGACAAATGTGTCTGGCTTTCAAATGAATTTAGAGCATTCGACTCGACCTGTAAAGACATGTAAACACGAAATATATTGACAAACAACAAGTGTTAGGTGGTAAACAAATATACGTAACAGGTGCGTAAACGTGAATTTAATTTTGGGGGTGGGGGAAAGCCTCTTGAGGAACCATATACGAGTCTTACTGATGAAGGCCCATAAAAGATACATACAAACATTTGTCGACGTGGTCTACCTTCACAGTGAGATCCCCATAATCTTTGCGGCTCTTTTGAAAACAAAAACTGCAACTCGTTGGTCACATTAAACGTTAAGGTGAACTGATCACCAGCAGGCTGTTGCTGTGGGAACCAGGAGCAAGCTAAAGAAGAGGGCAGACATGAATAACTGCACCTCTAAATCAGCTGAAATGTGAGCTACAACGGGACACCGTTGGGACTCTAGCACAAGACAGAGAGCTATGGAAGACCCCGTTCCCCAGAAGCAGTTTATTATCAAGACTAGGATGCTATGATTTCCTCAGGGTTTTTGTCTGTCTGTTCGTTTGTAAGGTAACTCGAAAACTTTCACCAAGTTGTTGGGACATCTTTGGTACTTAGACCTTCACAGTGCTAGTGAAGGCATCTTCATGGGGATAACCCAGTTACCATATTTGGTAATGATATCTTCAAAAAAGTGACAAGCAAGGGCACCATCAAGGGGAATACCCGTGATGCTTGAATTGTAATAATAGCTTGGCAGAGGTTTGCGCTCTCAGAGTGCTTCAGAGTGCTTCTAGTCTTTTTTGGTTTCCACAACAAACAGGTGTATAAATCAATCCTGTCCAAAGCTGATTCCCACCATATCCCTTCAGGCTGCCACAACAACAAAAAACCCCCTCTCCCTTCAGAAGCCAGACAACTCATAAAAGAAAGAGATAACATCCGTGCCATTGACCCCGCCTCCAACCGGCTTGAACAGATCAACCACTCCCTCACCAACTTCCTTTCCACCAACTGGAAAAGAAATAAGGATAAAAAAAGTAGTACTTTGAATATAATCATGAACTATTGAGGGCAGTGAATACAATACCATTTCAGGAATCCAAGGTAATAAGAGTTTGCCAAAGTAGTCAGTAGCTTCTCTTGGTAACTGTGCAGGAAGATTATCAATAGAACATACTAAAACACCATCGCCTGCCATCCTAAAAAAATAAATAATATATAATTTTATACGGAGGCAATACGACATATTAAACAAAACCAACATTGATAATAATAATCGTCCTTAAAATGATTATAATTATTATAAGAACGATGGCATTACAAGAGCAATTGCAGCTACCATATTGACCTGGGGTGGTGTTCAGTGGGGGGTAAAGACAGCACCTGAGGCAGAGTGCTTTCAACACATGAGACGAGGTTGTAAACAAGGTAATTTACCTGGTGCTGCTTCGATACTAGGGTAAAAGGGGGAGTTTCCTAACCCACGGATACTGAAGAGACTCCCGACTATTTTTATGCAACCAAAGTTGCACAATATTGTCACACGGCGGAAAATTAAGACATACACATTTGACAGTAGTAATGAAGACAACAAAAATTATGAGTTTGTTTCTTCACATGGACTCTTCCAAAAAAGTTTTGTTTTATCACTTTCTCTTTGTCTTTTTCTTTCTTCTTTATGATTGGCTAGTTTCGATTCATGCTTCTTATAAAAAGGTTACCATATATTTATACTTTCATTTCTGGCGGTTCATCCTCTGAAGAGTCTCAGACGAAAAAATCTTTGACATATGTTTTTAGCGCAATGTCACACATTTTCAAGGGGATTTTCAGATTGTTTAATCATGATCTTTTCGAAAACATCACTGCCATACACTTCAAGGTAAGCATGGCAAATCCAAAGCTAAACAGAAAAGAAAATAGCACTTGAAAATTCCAATGTTGATCATAAAAGCAGTGTGCTTGACCCCCTTCACGCAAGATAACAGTATATTGTGATCATATACAGGATCACCAAGAAATAGGTACGAAAGGTTGTATAAAGCAGTGTTGTCCTTAGGAAAGACCATTTTTGTATACATTCATGTTACTAAAGCTGTATACATGAGGAGAAGTTTCATGGATACATTTTTCGATGCCTTCAACAATTATGATGGCTGTTCTGTTCGTTTTGATCTTGCTAAAGACAAATTTCCTTAAAATTATAGATATCAGCTTTTTTAATTTTCAACCTTAAATACAAACAAATACTCTTACAAGTGGAAAATGTAATCTAATAATAATGATGATGATGGTGATAGCGACAACGGCAATGAAAATGATGGCGATGATACACCATGGTTGCATGGTAGGTCTAATCCAACACAACTCCTTTTAGAGAAGGAAACGTAAGCCTAGTTGTCAAAGGGCTACTGGCAGAGCACTATGCTGAATGCTTGGTACACAACATGTAAACTGTATTAAAGCTGGCAAAGAATTTGCAGAGTATTATTAATGTGGGTATCATATTAACTTTGGCAGTGTTAAAAGTACATATTAAGGATTTTTGTAGCTTTCGTGAATTGAGATGACTGCTCCTAAGAAACACACCAGCAAAAGCTCAAAATGTTAATACCTTAAAACGTAAGTTATGTTACAATTTTGACAAATCGCCTTGGAAATTTGCGACATTACGCTAAAAACATACTTGAAAGCTTCTTTCGTCGGACACTCTTCAGAGTACGAAACGCCAGAAAGGAAAGTATATGTATATGGCAACCTATTTATGCGAAACATGTATCAAAACTAGCCAATCATAAACAAAAAAGGAAACAAAGAAAGAGAAAATGAAGATTCTTCAGATTTCTGCGTGTCAAGAAGTATAATAAGCCTGTTTCTCACTAAGTTAATTCGTACGTCTACATCTGGTAAACCACATCAACATCCGATTTTCATTCCATGCTTCTTTTACTGCATATTTCGTTACTTCTTGATATTCCAGAACATCAATTTTTGCATTCCCGTGATGAAGCTCTCTCTAAAAACCATGTTGTGCAAGAATGCTCGGGGGAATGGTCACCTTTCTTGCTTTTAGGGGGTACATGCCCCCATTTGACAAACTACTAGGTATAATAGTGAGTATAATGAGTCAACGTTAGCTTACCCTAGCTGGGAGGTTCCGGTTTTGACATCATAGAGCTCAAAAGGGTATTCAATTGTTGTACACTCAGTCATGAATTCAATCGAACCCTAAACACAATAAAACAAAGGGAAGTTACATAGTTAACACTTATGGAAGTAGTTTAAATCAAAACCCAACCGCTACAGTACTTCCAGGAAACAAGCAGGTGCAAGCTTAACACAGCCGCCGTCCGATCCAAAGCCCGGGGTCCGTACTAGTTGCGAAGGTGTAAGCTTCTTTGAAAGCTCTGGAGGAACTAGGGGCGGGGAAGTGTGGGGGGTTGGGCTCTGGCAAACCGTGTAAAACTCAGCTGAACAAGCCAGTATGAATAGTCGTCAAAACAATTTCGGATTAAACGCTACCGTGCCGGGGCAAAGCGGCAATCGTGCTATCAGTATGAAGAGAATACTGAAACCGTTTGCGACCTGGCGAGTGACCGAGAGCAGTGGAGACGACTGACACTGGGGCAGTCCTCAACGGATAGTCAAACTGGTCATCGCGTTCAAAGGACTTAAGTGCAAGTCCAAAACGCAAGCTCAACAGAGTTTGACAGTTTATTGGAGGTTAATGGCCGCACACTCGTCATACCTTTGGGGTCTACACTCAGTAATAAGTATCCTATAAAAAGAAATCCTCGTCAGAGAGGAAGGAATTCCTATGGTACATTAGTATGTCGAAAGGTTACAGAGACCGGAACGTTCACGAGGTAGAATGAAAACAAATACACGAGAATGTTACAAAAACATCACAAGAAACTGATACTTCTACATACTCAAAACAAAGGAAAGAGAATTGACCATACCCCGAGATCAGCAGAAATATCACAAATGGCTATGAGGCGATGAGGGAGGTCAGGACAACCACCATATTTGTCTGGAGTCTGCTTCTTTTCCAAGAGCTGCAATGCATCATCGTGCCGAATAAGCCGAGGATTTCTTGGGCCCCAGTAAACACCATTGACTATGACCGAAGCATATGGTGCAATCTTAAAGGAAACAAGGTAATAAGATAATAATATCAGAATATCCAAGTGTTTTAGTGTAAGAAAACTACGTTTAATGCACCAGTCTAGGGTACTTCAACTAAGTTTACGCCGTCGCTAATTAACTTTGACCGATTTAATTCCATACGAAGCTTTTAAACGACAAGCTCAAACGATCTTCCCCGAATTATTGGTCATATATCTTTACCTCAAACCTTTCATACTAGCCTGCCAAAAGTGTGATATATATATTCTTCTATTATTAGTACACTTATTCCAATATATTTTGCTGTCAAAAGTCAAACCTTGCTAACAAATTCTCATTGCTGTCTTCATCAGCAGATTGGGTTTTCTGTACGTGAAAGGCAGCTATGTTCGAATACTTTCATGGAAAAGGCATGGTATCACAAGGGCATGCTGAAAGCTACTTCATTAACTTTTCAGAATCCTTAAGTGCGTCTATAACGTGCAAAAAACTTGTACAATGTAAAGTTATTGTATTGCTTTTGTGGGAGAATTCATATCCTAAGGTATCTTTATCAAAATTTGAGTGGTGCCCGAAAAGTACTTACACTCCAAAGACTGGCACCCTCTTGGGGCATCTATCTCTAAAAATGCATGATTTTAACGATGGAAGCCGGCCAATTCCAAACCTTGATCCGTGATGACGACGGTGACAACGACAGAAATAATGATAACGCCAACACCGATGATGACGACAATGACAATGACGATGATGATGATGACAACAATGACGATGACGACAATGATGATGACGACAATGATGAGCACGACAATGATGATGACGACAATGATGAGGACGACAATGATGAGCACGACAATGATGAGCACGACAATGATGATGACGACAATGATGAGCACGACAATGATGATGACGACAATGATGAGGACGACAATGATGATGACGACAATGATGATGGTGACGACAATGATGATGATGAAGACAATGATGATGATGAAGACAATGATGATGATGAAGACAATGATGATGAAGACAATGATGATGACGACAATGATCATGATGCCAATGATGATGAAGATAATGATGATGATGAAGACAATGATGATGACTCTCTCTTATAATGACCACTTAATAAAAATATCTTAATCTGCGACCAAACTTTAGAACGTATTCCTTTTATTCATATGGCAATATTAAAAATAAAGTTACTTCAGTGTTACTACATGCATTATGTTTTTAAAATTTTTTGTACCAGGCATCATTTTCAATAACATTCCAAGATTTGAATTCTTACCTTGTCAGCAAAAATTGATCTGTATCTTTCTGGATGTTCGTCAAACTCTTCCGAATTGAAGACGCCACCAGCTTTGGGGACCAGATAATCTTCACGACTAACTTCAGTTGCGACAAGCGTTCTATGATCTTAAGTACAGTGGGCAAAAGGAGTATGATCACATTCATGAGAACGTTGCATGACACATGATAGGAAGGGCAATTGCTACCAAGTAACAAAGGGTCACAGTTGTCCTCTACTCAAAATACATTGATTGAGATCCCAAACCTGTACAGACCATGGTAGTTTTTGCTTGAAATAAACTTTGGGAGCAAAAAAGGGAAGTTGTTAAAAACACTGAAATGCATTACAGCAGAGAAAATAGGCTCAATCGTGTCCTCCTACAAAATGAAGACGACCAAAAATAATCTGTCTCTCGTTGTGACTAGAAATCAAAGCTTCTATGACTATGAAAAACTGGCCATTTTTGTTGAAAATACTGCTCCCAAAACTGACATGAGAAACAAGTAGATATGGTTCAACTACAATATTTCAACAGGTATATTTGGTAAAAATCACGCAACATAATAATTTCAAGCATGTACTTTATGAGAAGTTACATAAAATATGAGCATGACATTCCTAATTACAATATGGTGTACACCTCATTTTAACTCATTTTTTCAGTTAAAACTACAGCCGTAATAATTTTAAGGCATGTATTTTATGAGTAGGCCCTAATTACAAAGGACATGAATTTGCCCTATGTTTTCCTGTTTTATTTCCCATAAATCTTTGCAAGGGTTGAGTCACGCTGGGTCAAATGCTTTCAGGAGCCAATGAGAGAGTGAATCTATTAAGGATATGTTCTGTTTAATAAGTGAGTCAGCATAATGGAGTAACAATTCATAACCTTCCTAAATTCGAAACTAGTGGATTGTACTGGGGTAGGCTACACTAAACCCACATTTTTAAGCTTTAGGCTAAGTCAAGCTACAGGAGATCTTTTCTCAAGAGATCCTTGAATACACAATAAAAATGGGATACTCCGCCTTTTAGCAGACACATGATATAGGCAACATTCCCTTGAAAATTTGCGACATTGCGCTAAAAACATACTTAAAAGTTTTTTTACGTCTAACACTCTTCAGAGTATAAATCATCAGAAAGGAAAGTATATGTATATGGCAACCTATTTATACGAAACATGTAGCAAAACTAACCAATCCTAGACAAGAAAGGAAACAAAGAAAGAGAAATTGAAGAAACAAAACATTACTGGAACAGTCCAAGTGAAAAAACGAACTCTTTCTGCCTACAGAGTACTGTTTTCTTGTAGACAAACCCCAATACACTTAGATAAAAGGACGATCTAGGTTTGCTAATTATCAATGATTCTCAAAGATTGGGTGACAGGATCAAACAACTTGTTCCAGCAACTGTACGCCCAAGCATTATTCCTCCTAGAGAACAGCCACCTTGCGGTTGCAAAGCGAAAAGACTGCCAAAACATGCGAATATGCCATAGACCAAGATTTACTAGAAAAGTCAGAATGCGCCAAAATGTAAAAGGACAAGAACTTTCAAGGGGATTTTCACGTTTTGTACCACAACAAGATTGTTCAAATATAGGCAACAGCATCCTTCCGAGATCTCCTTCAAGTTGCAGATTTGGTTGAGTTTTATGGCTCATGATTCCAGGTCAAGAATAATTCACAACAGCTACAAATTTGCAATAAACATCCAACCAATATTGGAAATACCATTAGTTGATGTGTTATCAAGATAAGCATGGTTGGGGTAGGGTGTTGTCTCTTTAACCTAGAGCTCAGTGAGATTACTGATTAGCTAGTCACGCTGACTAGCAACGTGATATGCAGTGGATACTGCAGTATCACTGAGATTGCATACGCTAATGGTACAGTCATAGACTTGGCTAGAGTGCTCCTGTATTGATATACTTTGGACAATAGCTGTTTGCCAGATCGCTTAGTCTAGTTCAATTAAATCGTGGTTACAGTAAACCTTAAAACTGTACGAATGTTCTTTCCAGGATGTACTAAAGTGCTTTTGCATCCAAGTCAACAAGTCATACCACCAGATCAAGCCTCAATGATGTCAATGATGACACAACCATCATTTTTTAACCTGGAAGCCAAACCCAAGCTATAGGTGAAAAAAGGTAGACGTTCCAAATACATCTGTGTATTTCAGTTCTCATTAGAAATGTCAGTCTTAACCAAGAGATAGACTATCATAGAAATCAATCTCAGTAAGGAGTCGATGTATAAGTACTTAGTACTCTTCACGTTAGCTTCCTAACATTATGAATTACTGCAAATAAATTTCGAAGCCACCAAGGTCAACCCTATAGTACTAAGATCATTCTAATTGTATGCCCTCATTGTCAATTATGACTATGTCTTTTTTTAATTTCTAATTATTGAGACCCATCTCTGGTTAGCCTATTATCTAGCACTTCCTTAAATTAGAAAACTGCTGGCAAATTGGCTCATAAGCCATACAACTGCTTTACAGGCTAGGTGGCAGTGTACAATACAAGCTCCTAGATGACCACAATGCAGTAATTCCATATAGAAGTCGACAGGGCGAGCCTGTGTTAAGAATAGAAATTAAGATATGATTATGAACGCCGGGGCATCAAACTCGGGTCTCAGGACTGCAATTCTGGGGCTTTTCCTATCTTAAGGCATCATTTTATCACTGTTACATGGTTAGCTCAGTAGAGAAGGGGTCAAATTTGCAAATGTGAGACCTTGGTTTGATGCCCAGGTGGTCATAATCATACCTATATTTCTGTTCTGACCACAATGCAGTGTCGTAGCAATGAGTTTTGTCAATTTTCTTAAGTCTACAGTTTGATGCAGTAAAACACACCTTTACATGGATAATTTCAGGTCTGACCACCGACCAGCCTCAATAATCAGCAAACCATACCTGACTAATACTGCTCTATATTTTTTAATCAAGTATATTAAAATGTCTTACCAAACTTCTGTAGAGCATCCTTTAATTCATGGGGCTCAACATAAATGTGTGGCAGTTCTTGAAACACTTCCTGCGCACCCTATTACCACAAAAAACGATAAAGTGTTGAAATTGACTTACCAATATGTTGATACGGCTTTATATTTTAGAGTATTAGGCATAGCATATGACAAAAACTCTGTGCATTTCACATAAAAGTATTTATCTGATATGACTAATGGTTTTTTTAGCCACTTCTAGAACATTTCAAATAGTATTTTTATTGCAATGGGGAATATTCATGCATATCCCAGAATGTTCTAGAATGTAATGCTTGCAAATGCCAGAGCACAAGACTGGAAATGTATGTTGGTTGGATCAAGTGATTACTATTGACTGACATGGCCTGTCTTACTATAGCTTGTGAAGAGGAAATACACAATCTTGCTACAGCCAGCGATGCAACACTTATAATTAACAAGATCACATTTTTGATACAAGAAATGCATCATCTGTACACCTACCTTAGAAACATTGCCAGATCCAGTAAATACAAATGACAATGGACCAAAATGTTTAGGTAGTTTTCCAGCTTTGATATCTTCTCCAAGTTCATAAATAGCAAGGCGTGCCTGCCGGCTATTTTTATAATTATGTGTTGCTCCTACATACTTGAATAAAGAATCATGAAAAATAAAATATTCAATGAATTTTTTACAACAATACCATATATATGTTAAAATAAATAATTTGATGAGGATTGCAAGAACCCTATATCAGACTCTATATTGAAACTAAAATATTGGCAAAATGCTCCATTTCTCTTTCAAGTAAGATGTGTAGAGCTGTGGCATCACACAATAGAGAGGGATGGTGTGTATTGAGATCTATTGCACACTTTTTATAAGGAGCCACTTTATAACATACCTGTAGATGAACGAAAAATTTATATACCAACGAAGATAAAATCAGAAACTTTTCAATTTTGAATATTACTACCACAAATTAGAACACTGATTTAATTCATTGGCTTCCAATACTCAGACAAATTGTGTGTTATGCATTTATCAAGTGTACAATTAAGTAGTTCCTAGCTTTGCTGCCCATAATAGCCAACGCCCCACTGTTTATTAAGTACAAACATTTATTGTAGCCCAAACACTCAAAGAACTAGAATTAGGAAAAAGTAAGGAACTTTTGGAACTACAATTTGATCAACAGAGGTTGAAAAATCAGGAACTTTAGCTTTAGGCCTTGACCTAAGTTCTTTATGTGGCATGTAGCTTCCCGTTACCATAGTCACTTTAAAAAACTGTGAAATGAGGTGAAAAGAGACAAAACTCAGAAATGGACAGTCTTCCATATGTTTGTTCATAAGTTCTGTTCTAATAGCTGGTGACTACTTTTAGAACTAACTACTAGAACTAATAACTAATAGCACTTTTCATTAATACATTCTGTTCTTAACTAACAGCTGCTTTGCATGCAAGATTTACAATAAATAAACTCTCCATTTGCTACTATCCATCTGCTTTTTTAACAAACCCCCAAAGTTCTCCAAGATTTTGCTAAGAACCAAGGCTAAAGAAAATTGCTGGATTCTTTAACAAATCAATGGCTAGCAAAACAAGATTGCTCACAATAATGTTAATTCCAAAACATGAAAAATAATATGTATCTACTGTCCTACCAGACAATTGGCTTTAAAGGAAGAAAAGATAATGCAACAAAACCAATGGGCATGACACTCCTCGAGTACATCCAATACTCCTTTTTCAGTAGCTTGAAGATAAAAAAATCTACCTCAATCCACTAAAGATTCATGTCATGCTAAACCTTCAAAAAGTAGCAATTATTATTACTTTAAATCGATTACACTAATTAGAAGCACATCATCATATAATTCAGCTCATCTTACCATAAATGGTGTGTGATGACCAAGGGCTAACAAACGCAGTCCAACTCCATGTAGAATATTTATCATTCCTAAAGGGAAAAATAAAGAATACGTTAATCGTAGTAAATCCTTTTTTGTTTCAAGATAATCAGAGTAGGCATGCTTAAAATTTGGGGGGCATGTACAAATTTGCTCCCTGAATGAACAGCAGGGGGTAAAACATTTGCGTTTTGGCAGCTTTGCTTAAAATATATCATATCAAAATTTTACTCTGTTCAATTTTTCAAGAAGAAAATATTCTTCTCCTATTCTTGGAGTATCATCTTTGAAATGGACTAATGGAAAAGATATGCTGAAAATCCTATAACAACATGATTCTTCTGTTGTCCTGTTTGGTCTCCAACTTTCAGAAACTCGTACGAAATTCTGAGAACTCAAAATCTGATAATTTTAAGAAACTTCTAGTCTTGCCCAAAACTTTTACTTTCTTATACAAAGATGCATGTATATCAAAATTGAAACTCTACAATTCTGGTTTTGCCTAAATACAATGTGAAAGTCTTTGCAAAAATTTGCCCGGCTGATATTCGTTTATGTCAAACTGGCAACCACCCCTGGGGCTGACACCCCCAACTACCCCCTCGCCTCCTAGGCTTATGTCCGTGAGCCATCCAATACCTACAGACAATAATGAAAGATGAACAAATTGCAGCTGCAGAGCCCTCTATCGCCCGTTCTAACTAGCAGAAAAGCTCTTACCAGACAGCATTTTGCCCTGTGACTGCTTTGAAAGTGACATGTCGGCAACCAACTCTTCTGTTTGCATCTGGAGACCATAGCAGGAGTCTTCCCACATTTTTTGCATGATAAGAGAGGTGGCATACTCGAAAACCACAAGAAAAACTAAAAAAAAGCTTAGCACATTTGAATCAAAATACCTACTTTCTATACTTTACTTTCCTTTACTGTCTGTCTGCACAATCATTAACAGGACAACAAGGAAACAATGTCTGCTTTTTCTCATAATGTCGTACTTTAATGTATACTTCTAAGTGACATCCATAGCCTTGCAAACTTGCTAGACTGCGAACTTAGCTACTGGATCACTAGCAGGAGAAGTGTAGTTCCTAAGCTTTGTCCTTGTATGTAATCAGAGCATGAAAACGTACACATAACAAAGAAGCCTACTACCTACAAGGATGTCTGGCCAGTTTGTACCCCTTATGGTGATTTGCAGTTAGCCAACTACAGTAGATAAACATGGTTAAAGGCCCCATCAATTTGCCATAATTGATACCACCTTCGTAAAATAAAAGTAACATAGCAAGCCTGTCAAAACACTGTGCCCACGTTTTTCTCTCTTAAGTGTATAATGGTTCTATAGCCATCTGACTCATCATCTGTGCAATAATTCGAGATTTGTTTCACATGGCAAGGTTATCTGTGTGTCTTCATATTTATAATGTAATAATGTATTGTGAACATGGACTTATCAATCTAATTCTACTCAACTTTGTTAACACATCACACTGCCAAAAAACATCAATTGTGACTGCACCTAAAAATAAAATCAGTACCTCCCACTCCAGCAAATTTTCCAAAAGCTGCAACTCTTTGTCCTTTAGCATCTACCATCTTCTCATAATCTACCAAACGTATATTCTTGAAAAGAACCAAACCAAAATTGATATAATTTAGTGTTACAATATCAAATAAAACATAGGAACAAGAGCCCTTATGGTAGAATTAAATTAAGGTAAGAATAAATACCTTATTCCAGGAAATTAACATGGCACTTAATTAACACAGTTTTTTAAAATTCCCATTAATAAAATACCCATCAATTAGAAGTCACATAAATTTCCAGGCTGTTACGTTGTTCATGTTAATTTAAGTATCATTAATTCAAGAGCTCTGCAAAAGTAACCTAACCCCAACAGGGGATGGTTACTTGATATTTATGATCATTCAGAAGCTTGAAGAGCATTGACTCTTATTCAAGTGCATAATTTCTCAGGTATCCTTGGTGGGGCTCAAGAGCTGCCTTGCTTTTCAGTATCCTAGGCAATAACTTAGTAGTCTCTCTCATTCTAAAATTTCCCATGCTTCACAACCATCACGTTTCTTGACCAACAGCATAAGATGTGTCATTATTCTACTCCAATGAAGACATCCAGAGATTAAAGGATGAGCCACTCATTTACCTTCTTAAAGCATGATAGATTCACAATGGCTTTGTTATCCTTTCTAACTTTGTGATTGTATAAAGACGCTTCTTCTGAGCTCTCAAAGTACAAAAATAAGTATCTATACAGCCAACATCTGCACCAACAGCAAGAGGGGGCCTTTTTACTTCATAATGTAGGGACAAGCACAGTAGTGGCCGGGGGTGGTATTAAAGGTATTAGTCTAATACCATTTTTCAGATTTAGCAACCTCGTTTTTGAAAGAAGTAAATAAAACTAAAAAAGAAATCTAAATAGAATTGCATCTTGTCAAAGGAAAAACAACTGTGAGGTGCAAGGAGACATCCACACCATAGACACCCAATATATCTGTGAATTGGCCTTTGTTTCTCCTAATCGTTACTGACAGATTTTCTTTTGAGCAATGGCGCCACAATATTGCTATGAGCAAGGTACTAGTTTCAGATTTCTAATAACTTTCCTATAAAATTCTTTTGTAAGTGTCAGTATATATGACGTAAATTCTTTTCTCATGTGCCACTTTAAGAATTGGTCGACAAGGCCAATGTATTAGTTTCAAATTAAGGGGTCGAATACCTACTTTTTGCCTCCCAATCACCCCTGGACAAGTAAAATGATATCTTGAAGAAACATGCAAAATGATACCTCGGTAGACAATGTACAGACTGCCTTTATGTTTTAAGAGAATTACTGCTAGTGTCTTCTATGTTATAGTTAATGTAACTGCATTACTGCCTTATGTCCATGGTCAAAATTGGTACAAATTTAGAAAGTTTTCTACCTTTGAAGATAAGTTTTTATCAGTGGTTACTTGCCCTTTTGAATACGTGGGCAGTGTCCTACCACATATAACATTCTTATTGCTTAATCAAATTAACATTAACAAAACTTATTTTTCTCCAAGCTATGAATTATGTATTCCTAGAAAGTTTTATTTACCACAACAAATATTTCACTAAATTATACTGACAAATACTTTTATTTGTCTAAGTTATGCATTACTTATTTTATGACAAAAATTTGCTTTATCTACCACAATAAACACTCCAGTGATTTCCACTATAAACAATTTGGTTTCTCTAATGTTTACGCATTTCTTATTCCATGCAAAAAATGTCAGTGGTATTTTGCATGTGGCAGATTTGAACTCACAATCGCTGCCTTGCAAGATCATTTTCCTGTCCATTTTATTGTGGCACCTCTACACATGATGTAGTCCATTCTTCAAATAGTCCCTTTATCTACCACAATCAACAGTTCACTGAATCCATTGCTGTAAAAATACCTACTTTACTAACTACTAAACCACAGAATCTGTTTAGACTCTCCCTCAAAAAAATTGTGAGTTATAGCCATAAAGTCTGTTTGGA
>JANTCA010066276.1:0-16030 GCA_024741275.1 Chironex yamaguchii | reverse complement strand
GCCAAAACCCTTGAGCCTGTATATATGAGACGAGCCAACCCGGCTAACCAGACTTGGTTTTGTGAAGCGACATTCGAGCAAACAGGAGAAGTTCGTATTGAGAAAAAGCCAACCGAGCTGGCCTCGTGTTCACTTGCAAGTGCATCTGACATCTGGGTTTACACTAATTTGGTGGGAAATCTAGTCCCGCTTGTGCACATATGACATTTTCATTCGTCTAGACGTGGCCAGCTCGCTTTGCTGCGTATACACGGGCCACATTTACACTGGTACGGATACAAAAGAGTACAGATCCATTTCGGATCCATAACGATCTTTGTCAGCGTTTACACTGGGAACTGTACCAGAACAATTCCACTCAATTGACTACTTTGTAGCCTTACTAACGCCGGGTTATCCATTTATAAATCAGCTTGGAGACAAAAAATTAATTGTCCAGGAACCGATCACTTACTCACCCGTGTGGATCTATTTTAGCCGTTTATACTGGACCTCGATTAAAACGGATCCAAACTGGTACACTTTGGAAAGCTACAGGAAACTAGTACAAATAGCAGATCCGTATTGGTACAGATCCATCAATTCCAGTGTTAACGGTAAGCCTGTCTGAGCTCCTTTTGGTACGGATCCGTTTGGGGTCGTTTGTGTAAACGGTGTCATGACCTCGCTTCATACAGATCTCGTGTAGGTGTGGCCGAGATCTGTGTCAACCGGGATGGATGCTGCTCATATAAATTCACTTTTCTTTGACAAAGAACTTTTTTGTTTGCTCAGCTCTCGACTTAGCCGAGCTAGCCCAGTTAACCAAGCTGGCTCACCTCAAGCTCTAAGGATCATGATAATTTTCATGGCTTTATCAACTGAGAGCGAGTTTTTGCACCAGTAGTACCGTCAGCAAATCAATTACATATTTTCTCAATTTATACTTTACTGGTCGATGCCAGATGTTCTAAGCTTGTTGCGATTTTTGTGACCTAGTATCCGTGAGACATATCAATGCATTCGGAAGGCAAAGAAGAACGAAGAAAGCAATTTTTGGTATCCTGATTATTCTTATTAGCTGGTGTCAATGGGAAAAAGGCCGAATTCCCGTGTCTGTTTAAGGAGGGTGACCCTGGCTTCATGTAAACAGGCCGTTACAGTCGTTGGGTGAGACAGGCAAGTCAGTGAGTAGAAACATTTTACTTTACAATGTGTTGCCCATCCTTTGTCTGAAATGGGCAGAAGAGCACACCGGAGAACAAAATACCTCTAACTTTAAGCAAGGATAGGTGTAAGCCCCATTGTCATGTAACGCAAAATCTATATTCGACGAGAGCCACAAAATTAACATTTGGCAATGGGCAAAATATTGATCGGCAAAGTTAGTGATTTCTGCTCCCCTAGTAACTGATTAGTGAACTTTAAATTACCCGATTAATTTTGTTAAGATTGCTCCGAAAATGTCTGTTGCGAATTGCAGACTTAGACAAAACTCATCAAAGATCTGGACCTGAACTCAATTTTATCACATTGAAGAATAAAGCAAATAGTTTTTCTGAATACTAGGATATCAGGAAACATAGAGTCCCCTTGATCAGTAGCTCTAATACTGTCCTGAAGTTTTTAAATCGTCAGCCAAACGTGTGATGCATTGCGATTTCATTTGAGTTGTCGTTATGGGATCAGCCAATTGCCTATCGACATGTCGGACAAATGAGGTGTCGGACAAATGAGGTGTCGGACAAATGAGGTGTCGGACAAATGAGGTGTGGAACCATCGAGGGTTAACTTTCGTTATCTATTTGAAGCATCTAACGCTTTACTTCTGCATAGTTATAAATGCACGAGACCTATACGTGATCCATTGATGGACGTGACTGTCCGTCAATCTATTTGTTGGAAAATAATTTATCAATCAAGAAATGTGTAAAAACAGGAAACCTACTTTCTCTAAGTAAATCGCGATGAAATTGACGTTAGTATGCACCCAGACTGAGCACCATATATTTTACCCTGATTTCTACGTATAATTGGCATACGAATAGTACTTTACAAAGTACTCGTGTTTTGTTGACTTATAAAAGACTTGGTCGAAGACTGGGTCTGCAAATATTATTGCAGGAGGTTGCCAGGGAGACCTTGACTTTCACAGTCTTCAAAATGACTATCGATTAACCAAGGTATTTATGTGGCACTAATTGAGGCCTAATAACTAAACTATCCAGCCAATGGGCTAGTAAGAAATTACGTTTTCATTATTTATGCTTCCTCCCATGTTATCTCATGTCCAACCGTAAAACAAGTGCTAGATATTTAAAGTAACTTTAAGACAGATTCATTTTATTCTACACTCTTTTAGATATTTGTATCTCGTCTTTTAACTTTTACAGAAAAAATTTTTGTTTTGTGTCACAAAGTTGACCAAGAGGAAAGAAAGGAATCAACAATGAGGAACAAGAGAACAAAGAAAGATGTGTAAATGAATAAAGATAACAGAAACAGGAATGATAGAGAATTCACGACGGACTGATTAAATGATTGGTTGCGTACTAAACATCACAGCAAGGTATATCAACATGGAGGACATGTCTAACCTGACCCTCTTACAGTAAGTGCTGGCTACTTACAAATTCATGACTTGATGAGTCTGCAATAAAGTGCAAAAGTCTTATAACACATGTTTCTTGCTGTTTCTCAAATGTTCTTTTCAATGTTATTCTCTGCTACTTCACTTTTGAATAATTTGCATTTGGCTCATATATTTGTCACATCAGAGCTGCAGCCGCCTGTTATCCCTACGATCAAGTTCTCTTTGATACAAAAATCTAATTAAAATCAAGTTACAAGGTAACAGGAGTATTAAAAGTTTTAGAAGATGGAATACAATCTGTCAATAAAGCTGTCCATGTTTTCTCTTACTTCAGAAACGTAAAGCATCTCTCCATACTTTGCTTGACAGCCATACTTGTTTGCCATTAAAGGTGTTCATTCTTAAGTTACCTGACTTAATGCTGTTCTCTATATTCCTTTGAAGCCGTGTGAGACAATACTTTCATTCGGGATGGCATAAATATAATAGGATTGAGAGAACAATACTGTAGCAAAGAGAACTGTTGAATTCATAAGCGAAAAGAATAGGCTGGTTGAGTCAACAGATGTTGTGTGTTATCAATGACTCATCCTAATGTTTCACCAATTCTCTGAATCACCAAACACGTGAAGGTTCTCATTGAAAATGCTGTCTGAAATACGATACTTAGAAAACGGAAAGTCTCAATATCGCGTACTGTTTTCTTATCGTGCCTTGTGTACCCCATCACACTAAAGCTGGTTGAAAAGTTCAATGAGATTCGACGAAGCTCTTGATGGCCAGAGGTTACGAGTTCTAATCCTTGTCACCACAAGAACGCAGACATTGAGAATTGACTGCGCTTTGTGAAGAGTATGCTGTTTAAAAACTTTAAAACGCTGGGCAGAGCAATCCTGGTAAGATCTACCACAGCTGTCTTACACAAGTTGGATAGGTTGTTAAAAGCCTAGCTTTTTTTTCTTCGCTTGTCTGTCTTCCAGCTTTACTTTCGTCCTCTCCCCCAGGTCAGTACCCTGTCATGTCCCATTTGACTGAGTCAATGTCTGTCACTCAAAGCGTCCGCCTCTAGACGCCCTTTAAACGATGTATCTGTATTCCGTGGCGAGCTCCCCATATCATAGGTCCTAGAGACCATCCTCTTGCCTCAACGAGCGCAGTCGAGTAAGCATGTGGTGCAGGGGACTACCATTCTTCACAGCTGCCGTGTAAGTGGCACTATGATGCTCTGGTATGCCTAGAATATGTCTAAGGCCTTGAAAGCGGAACTTTAAAAAGGTCATCTATCTGGCTGATAAAGATCGTCTAGGAGTTAACATGGTATAGTAGAGGACTGCGAACGTACCCCTGTGAACCTGATACACAGCGAACCGGGTATGCACCATCAGCTCGTTAATACTCCATAGTCATTAGCTCAGCATTGACATGAAGGCAATGGCCTTACAAATACTATTAAAGATGAAGTAGCACTTAATAAGCCAGACAGAAATCGTACACTACTAATAAATATTAGAACAAGACTGATAATGGTCAAAAAAGGACACTTGACTTTAAGTAATAAACTGACGTCTCGTCAAAAAGCTATTGACACTTTCAGAGAAATTATTAGACAAGACATCATTACAGAAGTATATGTAGTATTTTAGTATAATGCATCACCAAAAGATAGAAACAAGTGAAAAGCGTTGACTAGTAATTAACAAGGCGGTAACTATTGAATATCCCAAAGAGGGACTAAGTGACAACAAAGGAAACTAAAAGAGAAATAAATATAGGTGTAGTGTTTTGGTTGTTGTTAAGGATAGGTTTGTGCCTAGCTATTAACAAACTTTCATGAATGAGTAAGTGGCCAACAAAAGGAGAAGAGGGTAGGACCTTAAAATCGTCGAAAAAAAACACTGATGTCCCGACGACTGCAAGTGCTCCATGATACCAGGAAAAGAGCTGACCTTTTCCTTGTCAGGGCACAAATACCGAAATGTTCAGAGGCTCTCACATGTAAGTGGCGCTTAGTTTGGCTTATGTAAGCAGGTTACAGCTTCTACAGGCAAATTGGTAAACAAAGTGTGGCCTCATTCATTTTTCATCCTATCCTTAGATGGTCAGGGGGTCTTACCTGCTACTGGTAACATGTAAACCAGTACTACCAGTATCATAGTCGGGTGGTGGGCAACTAACTCCCCCCCTCTCCACACACACACACTTGATAGGATCAACCTTACTGGTCCTGTCTTGTGAGAAGGGTGTATGGGCATCCAGCAAGACTAAAAACAAGATCTGCTAAGGGCACAGTAGCTCCGGGATGAGTGACACAGTACTCATTCCATTGTGAGGAGATAGGCACCACCAGGGTTAGGTGGCTATTGAAATATTTGTATGGATTTACAATATTGGAGAAAAATGCTAGACTATACAAGGCCCAGCTTAACATACGCAACATCCCCCAGTGCAACGCTAATTGGCTACTGTGGCGCATGGAAAATTTCACAATTGGCACCTGTGGGAAAAGTATAAGTCGGGCAATTACTAGGCATAATACCGAAGCAGGAAATTAAATGAGTGACTTTAATGCAAAAATTGATTCATATGACCGTTGGTAAGTTTGGTTTGGGTAGCACTATGAGCGAAGATGTCAGATCTCTTACATAAAATTTGTAATGTGATCAGGGAAACTGGCGAATGGCCTACACATTGGACTCAAACACTAATGGCAGCACTTCCAAAGAAAGGAAATCTGCTTAAATGCACTAACTACAGAACTATAAGTCACCCAAGGAAGATAATATTGAGAATCATAAATAACAGACTGAGGCCGTTTGCAAATCAAAGCATCGATAAATGGGAAGCTGGGTTTTGTGAAGGCAGAAGTACTATTGAACAGATAATGATTGTGGAAAAACTCGAGATCACCAGCCAGATCTGCATCACAATTTCATTGACTTTAAGAATGCTTTGGATAGGCTCTCTATGCCAGTATGGAGAAGCATAATATACCTGTTCATATTGTGGACCTATTTAAACGACTGTATGAGGAAAGTAGTTGTGCGGTTATGAACCGGAGTAGATTGGGGGAATGGTTCAAAACGAGTGCTGGTGTGCGTCAACGTTGTCTGTTATCACCAGGATTATTCAATATCTTTCTAGAGAAGATTATTTGAATGCACTTAAAAATTTCAGTAGAAGCGTCAAAATAGGTGAGAGTGCAATAATCAATCTTATATTTGATAATGATATTGACTTGATTACTGGAACTAAGAAAGAATTTTCGGAGTTAACAAACCGGTTAAATTGTACGGCATCTAGCTGTGGAATGGACGTTAGCAATGAGAAGAGTAAGATAATGACAACTGGAGAACATAAGCATGAAGACAATGATATCAAGGTCCAAATAAATGAATTGGAGGTAGTTAATACGTTTTACTACGTTTTCTCGATATTTAATATCGAGGCAACCTGCAAAATGGAAGTATAACTATGAATAGCACTGGCAAATGCACATCTGGCTAAAATAAGATCCGGAACAGCTGTAACATCAGAATGAGGGTCAAGCTAAATCTACATCCTTAGTAACATCAATAGTTTTGTATGGATACGAGACCTAGTATTGAAAGAAGATTAACAGTGTTTGAAATGAGATGGTATCGCAGAATGCTCTATATTTGCTGGAAAGACCACCACACCAATAAATATGCGCAAAATGAAGTGGAAAGGCTAGTAGGGAAGAAAGAGAGATCATTAGAAACAGCAAGAAGAAGGAAGCTTCAATGCTTTGACCTTGTATGCAAAAGGAAATTATCTTTAGCAAACACTATAACATATGGAGAAGTCGAGCGTATAAGAAGAAGAGGGAGACCCACAAAAACTGGGTTTTTGATTTGAAAACGTGGACCAAGAAAAGTCTTGAAGATTGCATTAGGGAAGTGGAATAACGAGAGATGTGGAAGAATGTGAAGAAATACAAGTGCCCCAATGATCAGAGATGATTGCAGGAAAACCGAACCGAACCGAATCGTTAGAAAGGAAGAGAGTCTCAATACGCTGAACTGGCTGAAAAACAAACAGTAACATGTGCAAAGCAAGTCTCAAAATTTAGAAACTTGATTACGAATATGCAAGTAGTGTTGACTAGTAAATGGTAAAGAAAAGTGAAGAATTTATTTGGAAGCTAAACTATAAACTAACTTGGGTACTTTGAATAAAAATGATCGAATACAAAAGTCAATAATCCATAAAGGATATTCATTACAAGACAGTAAGCTACGGAGTCTTGCCACTTCAATATGAGCGTTGTGGTAACTATAACAAATAGGTTAAAATAACGAAACAATAAAACATTGACAAGACCTTTCCTATATAAAAACGGAATAAAACTATCAAAATTAGTAAAGAGACTAGTAAAAGTAGGCTTACGATAAACGAGGGTATTAAAACTATTAAAACTATTGCTTAAACGAATGTCCAGAAAAGTTAGTCGGCAGCTTAGAGATTTGAAATCCGAGTTTTCTTCGTGCTAGATGAACTGCATTTCAAGGCTAGATGGTTCCACCTGCCAAAAGCAGTTAGTTTTGAAACGCTAGATACCCACCCTCGCTCTCTTGTTAATAGAAGCAGTCTTGCAGGCTAGAGACAAGCTATTTAGGCAATTCAGGTGTGGAACATAGTGGTAGAGGTTAACAAGGTTGAAGAGCACCCTATCTATGGTCGTGGTTGTTAATATATGTTACCATTGTATCCGCATAAGAAGTACAATCTACTCTGTGAATGCCACTTCCCTGCAACTGCTTAATAACTTAATAAAACGTCCAACTCGATTTACTTAAAGTTTAGTTAAAATTTAAACTGGTGATCTTTTGTTGGTTGGTTTTAACAATCATGAAAACTTGACAGACATTGTTTACACATAGGCCAAATTTTCCGTAGTGTTATAAATTGTAGCTTTCGAAGCTCTTACTGATCCCGTGTTCTCCAGAGATTGACACCGTCCTCGGAAGTGTTTAAAGGATCTGCAATCTTGAATCCATAATAACGTTTGTTTAGAATTTGTATTACTACATTCGTGTATTCTCAAAAACTGCTGTTGGTTCAAATACTAAATAAAATGACTTTTGTCGTGCACGCTATTTGTCACTGACACTTTTGTTAGTCGTTGATATCATAAGGATGATGCAGGAGAAATTGATGTGAATAATATAATTTCATTTCTCCCATAGCTCATCACTATTAACTCTTTATGTAAGCTCGTTTCAACTTCTTTCATAATTTAATTCACGTTTTCAATAGCAGACCTGCCGTAGGAGGAACAAACATCAACTGACAGTCCAGAGCATGTGAGGACCCATTAGCTAGCGACAAAAACAGTTGTGTATTAAATAACGTTATCGGAATAGTTGACAATGTCCTGTAATATGCATTACACAAAAATCATATTGGATTATGTCCTCGCTGTGTCCGTGTTTTCTCCGGCGCGAAGAATCTTTTATGACCTTCTTATGACAATAACGGCTTGCCATTTATTTCCCTGTGACAAAATATTTTCCCAGGGTAGGTAAAATGGTGTTTATAACCGTGGCAATTTCTTTTTCATTGATCATTATAAATGTTTTTCAGTGTTTAAAAGTACATAGAGCAGCAAAGATTGTTGTTTTCATGTCAATATGTCTATTCACGTCACAACTAAAAGCCCAACCACTGTGCTGGCATTGAAATTTGTGAAGTGTAGCCTGCTAATGATTTTCTAATGTTTCATGACGCCAAGCACTAAGTTACTTCATTGTTCACACATAGTACTGTTATTTCAAGCACTGTATATTACAGAACCGCCCTGGTATACAGGATAAGACAACGATGTCGCAAGCCAGTGGAGGCGACTTCAAATTTGCTTCTTTATTTAGTTACTTCTAACAACGTCAAGCTTCGCATTTAAGACGGCATCAAATCCCTTCTCGTTTGTCTTGACATTTTAAGTTAGCAAATTACAACTTCTATGCTATCTCTGGCACTTGAGGTCAAATGTTTTAATATCTTTTGCACGACCCATTTCGTCTTTCGTCTGCTAACAGCTTGCTTTATATGACTGTCATTGCCACGGTACAGTCCTCTTCATGCGTAGAACACAATTGCGAAGTGTTTAAAAGATACTTTTTGAAAAGTGGTTAGATCTTCTTAACAAGAATATGCCTTTCCAACTTAACTCTGAAGACTTGGCTTTTTAAGTTTGTCTGTGTCGCACTTACTCAAAGAATCTCCGATACAGATTGACTTACTTATTTACTTTATAACTTTCTTTGACAAGTTTCCTCAATTCTATAACCATTAATTGCAATAGTATCAAATATTGTGGCATTGTAGTTGCTATAATCTACTGACAGGCTACACAACATGAGAAAACAGAAGATTCTAGAGATCCACAACCCCTACCTCCCAGTGCAAATGCCATTGCTTGCACTAAAACTTCAGGTCTAAATTATGTTTACTGATATTATACATGGGTATGTTAATAATTATGTGGTGATGGTGACGTTAATGATAATAGTAATGAGAGATTATTCTAATAATCGTACTCTACCGTGATATGGCTAACTGAAGCTTTGCAAATAATAAGAGTAGAAATAATTCAAGCACCAAACATCGGCCCAGAGTAGACGGAAGTGATGTTAAAATTTATTATCTCCAAGATATATTTATTTGGTACTAATACAGAATGATACTAACAAACAATTAAGAGAATGAATTGAATTTGAACGATTGATCTCAGCCATATCAGTCCCCTAATATAGTCCCCAGAAATGATGGGTGTTGTCAGTTCATCATAGCACTTAAATCGAACATAAATATTTGATATCAGGTACACAAACCAGGGGCGGATCCAGCAAAAATTTTGAGGTTTGCTCAAGTCTCTGATACTTTACATACATAGCTCAGTCCAGTTTCCAAAAACGTCCTGTAGTGACTTAATCACCAACAACATTCTCACGTCCGCGTGACTGATTTGTGATCCTTGATTTGTTGCCCACAGAAAAGAAAGATCAGAAGCCTCACTCCACAAATTTTCGGCAGAACGTTTTGAAGTGCGCATGCCTGGTCCCATCAAGTCGTACTACGCATGCCCCATTTTCAAAAAGGGTTCTATTTGGCGCCAGATAACTTTAGCGGGAAATGTAAAAATCAAAACATGACGTCTAGTAAATAGAGGAGGAAGTCAGGTCAAACTTGGTGTTCGGCCTAGCAGTGTCCAAACGACAAAGGCAGTAATCAAAATCTTACTTTCTTTAGATTTCTATTGGACAGAGAAAGGTGAGGTCTGCATTTTTTCTTCTCGTCTGAGCACAAAAAACCATTTCCAGTCTGTTGTGGGAGTCCGACTCTATACTGCATTTCATGCACTTAGGCCTAAAGATCTCCGGTGTGGGCATAGCTTTCCTCTTTGCCTGAAGTGTTGATTTAGCCTTAATTATATTCCTTGGTGTAGGAATTGGTGTTCCTTCCTTAACAAATGGCCAACACACTTGCTTCATTGATTTACGATGCTGTCAAATGATAATGGTGTCAAAAGAAATTTCCACCACTAACATACCGGTACGTGTACCCTTGAGCTGTCTCCATATCCATCCTTCCGGGTTAATTGTTTCATAAAGCCTTGCTATAACATACAATCTAGTAGTAAACATGTTGACAAATTGAGGTGAACTACTATTTGATCTCCAAATTTCTTTCGCTGCTATCAAAGCCAGTGGTCATTTCTTCGCGGGTGGCTGGCAATATACTTGGTGGATTAATGGCGGCCTCCTCCCCATGTAATCTCAAATTTTGTCTGTCTGAGATCAAAGGGTTCCGACAAGTGTGAGGCTTCTGGTGTTTCTATTCTGTGCTTGTTGCCTTATGAGTTGTCTTGAAATGAGTTTGAAATCGTTATTTTTCTGAGAAACAAATCGTACGTCCAGGCCGGGGGCCGAACCCGCGACTTTCTGCTTACTGGGCAGATGCTCCTACGACTGAGCTACCCCAGGACGTTGTTTTACAGAGGTGATTTTATGAGGTCATATTTGGTGATTGTGTCACTACAATAATATTGGCATACCATTGAAATTGAGATTAAACCGGAAATAGTTAAACGTGAGTTCGACCTTAGTCACAAGATATTTGAAATTTTTCGTCCGTAACTAAGATCACCTTGTAAACTTTGACTATCAATCTTCGTGAAGTTATTAGCAAGATTTTCCTTTTACATTTGTGTATAGATATTCATCTGATTTATTTCTGGCATGATTTCCATTGTTTTGTGGGCGTTAGTGTAGTCTACAACATTAACTTATCTCCTCTCTTTGCATGTTGGAGCTGACTACGTTTTTGAATTGTTTGGAATAAAGGGATGTTAGATTTCTTTGGAGAGCACTGTCAACGAAAAGGTTATCGTACAAACAGGATTGATGGAATTATTCAAGGATGATCCAAGTTGTATACTCAATGTAATATTAACTTCGATCAAATACTCCTTAATAGGTCTATGTTGTTCCACATAAAAATTCTAAATCGACCAATAAACAGCCAAATATCAGAAAAACTTAACCAGTAACAAAGTGAATTGAGCAATAACATCTATACTAAAATTAAGTAAAATATCTTGCTAGTAATTGCATAAAAATTGATATAAAACTTTTAAAGACGGTTACCGAAGGTAAAAATTCGAATCACCTGATAGCCAAAGCTGAACTCGTGATTGACCATTTCCGGTTTAAGCTCGTTCAGTGTTTTGAATTATGCTTGACAATAGGAGGTGTTCCCACCAAAAGTGAGCACCCGCAAAATCGAAAGCTGATTGGTTAAAGTCAGTTATAAAATGATTTAAACAAGGACCGGAGGTGCTCGAACGCCTGGCAATGCTCAGAAATATAAAATTTGGTCCGTGGATTAACCAGATGTCTATGAGTAGAAGTGGCATTGGAGATTCAATATAGGAAGACTACCAGATGTCAATGTCTAAGAATAGAGGTGAAGTAACATCAAAGTTTCGCTTACCATTGAATATTTGGCGACAATGAGAATGCAGTTGTTACCGTACCAAAACTTTTTTTTACAAGCATTAAATGTTACTATACAAAATTGGAGGTGTGCTCGGGCACCTGTAGCACTCCCTGGATCCACCAATGGAGAAATAATTTCAATTGCTTTTATTTTAATCAGTTTGTTTTGCAAACCCGTTTCAAGTCAGTATTCAAAAATACAAGGCT
The DNA here is from genome assembly GCA_024741275.1 of Chironex yamaguchii. Taxonomy (NCBI): domain Eukaryota; kingdom Metazoa; phylum Cnidaria; class Cubozoa; order Chirodropida; family Chirodropidae; genus Chironex; species Chironex yamaguchii. The sequence continues at coordinate 4,234 of JANTCA010066276.1, read as the reverse complement.
AAGTTTGCATACTTGGTTAATACCAATGGCGACACTAGACAAGTCTCCTACAAAAATGACTTTTGCTGGATACAAAATAAAAGCAAAACAAGCAGATATTTAAACTACCTAATTCCAGTCCCCAAGCCCCTATCAGTTTCATATAGCACTTCAGTCAAACATTTGTCAACATATATTTGTTATCTAGTACAGGAATAAGTTTCATTGCTTCTTTGTTAATCAAGGTGTTTTCCAAATCGTATCCCAGGCCAAGGATCTAAAGCTCGCCGCAAAGGTTAATTGTCATGTGTTACTGTCCTCTTCCCGAAAACGAGTCTTACAGTTGAACATGTGACGGTGAAATCCCAAAATATTTGGCATTCTTGTAAGCTTAGAAATACTTTAGTGATATATTACGTATTGTAAGTTCTTGTGTTATCCTATTTCGTGTTCGTGTTACATAGTAAAGCCATTTGAAGATTCAGTTACCTTACATTCCCATCTTTCATGTTTTAAAGTCCTAAAATGCTTGTGGTGTAATGAAGAGAAGGTCAACACAATGTCTCGGATATCGTTTTCATCTGATATACTGACTCGACGAAATGACGCAGTCTGTAAAACACCTCATAGGTTTTCTTACTTCCTTCAAGGAAGTGAAGTTTCTGTTGACATTTATTTCTTTGTCTGTCTGTTTGTCTTTAAGCAATGCTATGTAAATATGTAAACAATGAACTAACAAAAGTTCAAAAGTTCACAAATCTAAAACGACGGATATTGAGTCTCTTGGTCAAATAATTTTCTAGGCGAGAAAGTCACTGCATTTTTTCAATTTGCAGGCTAACGCAAAAGTTAAAAAGCTTATTATCTGAAAAGGATCACTACCAGGGAAGCAATGGCTGACTTTCCTCAAGTCCGCGGTCCATGAGATTGAAAATACAGGGTCTTGTGAGTACCATCAAAAATTCACTGATCGTGATGGAAACATAATATGGTGAACGAATTTAAATTTTATTAGACAATCAAATAATAAAGGAAATTAGATATTGTGGTATGTAAGCAACGTGAACAAATGTTGATGTGACGGAGTGAAATGAAAACTATGTGAGTCGAAGATGTAATGTATATTTGTGAGCTGATGTATCTGTACTTCAATACATATTGCATAGTTGTAAAGCTTTTGATTATGAGGAATCCAGTTCTTCCATCCGAAGAAGTACCAAAACTATGATGTCCTCGGTCCGTTATTGTTAAAATCAGCGTTCTGTGCAGCAATCTGACGAAAGCAAAGGCAGGTGACAAGCCACTTTGATTGCCAGTCGTTTTGGCTTCCCATTTGATATACCCAAGGTTGATATCGTCTTCACAGGAAGATGGAGCTCCCGTAGAGGATGATTTCAATCCCAGACCCCTCGAAAACCCATATGTTAGAACATAAATAGCCGCACCACATCATTATAGAAGCCTTACGATTGCAAGAGGATCTCTCAAAAACAAGGGTTAGAAAAAGCCTGTGAGTCATGACATGAGAAACATCTCCACTCATAGCTTCAACTTAATTGACAGTAACACTTAGAATACCTACAATACCTAGCATGGCCTTCACTAGAAAACGTTTCTTTGACTTTTTTCTCCTTCATCTCGGCCTTTTAAAAATTACAGTGAAACCTGTCTACAAATTTATATATATATAGTTTATATATTTATTGGACTCTGGCAGAGCAAAACTGTTAGCATTGGTCCCATATAGAAACAAAGAGTGTATTTACATAATTCCTTTACTTCTGTTAAAGACTATCTGGACTCTGGCATCAAGACAGATTTGTTACTTGCTTACAAATGCTACAGAATCGCTAAGGACATTATCAGGAATTATCGAGTTGAATCAGTCACTGCAATCTAAAAAAATTGCCCCATTACCAATGCAATCATAAATTACCTTATTCACGAAGAATTTGAATTTGAGCGGCCAAATCTTGGACGGATTCTTTATTTTATTACCCTCCCTTCATAGGCATTCCGATAACAGAAAGGGAATACAAGGATCCATTGAAAAGTATCTACCATCAAGGGAATTAATATTTTAGTATGAACGTAGCAAACACTTAGTAAAGACATTGAGATTAAATTGAAGTTGGAAGATTTTGATGACAGGGACGCAATGCATCTATTTGCAATTTTATTTGCATAAAACTAACTCACAAACGGTTGTAACGTAGCACTTTAACCAATCTGATATGATTTGCCACGAACAATTTTAATTAGTTAAGAGGTACCTCCTAATGTACACTACATAACCAAAAATGGAGTGAAAAATTTCCAATCATTGTTTGAGCTTAATGTATTGTGGACTTCACAGTTTAATAAGAAAAAAGTATTTCTATTCGAGACTAATACATCAGTTCTGTGCTTTACAAGTCTGAGATATCAATAACCATGTTACAGGGTCTCGGTTCTCAAAAAAGCAGCATTTTTTGACATCTTCATACTAAGAAATTATTGACTGTGTCTAAGACTGACCGGTTAAAAGAGATATTTACCTCAAAGTTGTAAATTCTTCACCTTTCTCCAGCATAACTCACACATTTTTCTTCAAAAGTAATTTCATAATGCGTGATTATTCATACGATTTCACATGGCGCAGGTGATTTGGTGAATCATATTTTAAACTTATTTCTTATGTTGTTTGATCACAATCTAGTCAAAGACTAACTGGGTTGAGATTAAATATTAGGCAAAGTTTCGAATAGCACATTCTTGTTTACTGTTGAGTCATATCCATTGAAAACCTCTGTGGCTTTTGAAAGAAAAAAGCTTACGTTACATTGATCGGATCTTGGCTCCGATACGATTAAGAAAGATTCACGTCTATAGAAATGTCAGATGAGTTTTGTTGAAACGAGTTTTAGTTCCCATATGATTATAATGCGATTTTATTCACCATCCGTAATTCTTACAATCAAAAGAACTCCACAGCCAAAAATTCAAGGCAAATGAATGGGGTTTCGCACTGTAAAATAGTTTCAGCTGCAGTGAGCTTATTTCTTAAAATAAATTTAGCATTTTATATTTGTCTTTATTGTTTTCTCTCTCGGCTGATGCTACTTACATGGTGCAAAGCTGCTTCATTCTTGTTTGATGTTATTAACCCTGTCTCCTACCTTCTTTGTGTTAAAATATGATCAATATCACTTTCACAAGGGAACGGTCAGACCACATTACTTCCACGGACTTGGCAAGAAAATCACACTTATTTATGGATTTGAACCAGGACCCTTTGCTTAAGATTTGAACCAGGACCCTTTGCTTAAGATTTGAACCAGGACCCTTTGCTTAAGATTCGAACCAGGAAACTCTGCTTCGTGAGTCTGATGACGTTTCAACATATCAAATGATTCAATGTTTTACTTTTTTTTCTGCTATGGAAAATAGCATAATCTTTTCCTCTTCATCAGGTGACTCGACAATTACACCCTTCGTATTTAATCTGTTATTTGCTAGCCGTTCGTAATTTACACAATTGAATTGGTTATGTGTTTCGACGAGGTCTTCTTAAATCTTTTAAACAAGGCACCACACATGTAAAGATTAGGTTACGTTCGAAAAGGACTAACTATCTTCATTCTAATGAATTGCATATAATAAGATTCGAAACACACTACCTACGCCCACTTCAATGTCAACATTTGAAAGTGAAGCACAGTATCAATAAGCTCTGTTATTACCAGAAACAAGATCATATAGAAACGAACAACTACATAGTGATGTCTACTATTCAGACTTAATGCGTCAAAATCTTACTTTTATAAAATCAGTAGCAGAAGATCAAGGCAGGTTATTCCTTCAGTTGATTAACAATTCATCGTTCTAAGTCGATAACTTAGAGAATGATAAATGCCCATAACCTCAACAACAAGTCCTACCAGCCCATGTCTGCCAAAGCTATCCATTGATCATAGCATACCTCGAAGACAAGTACAAATCATATCATATTGCTAGCAAGGCTTTCCATTGATAATAAAGATACAGCAAACACAAGTAATAATCATACAAGCCAATAACTAGCGAAACCTTCCATCGATCATAAGGTACCTTAAGGATAAGTACAAATCATACATGCCAGTAACTAGCGAACCCTTCCATCAATCATAAGGCACCTTAAGGATAAGTACAAATCATACATGCCAGTAACTAGCGAAGCCTTCCACCCATCATAAGGTACCTTAAGGATAAGTACAAATCATACATGCCAGTAACT
>JANTCA010066265.1:0-16033 GCA_024741275.1 Chironex yamaguchii | reverse complement strand
TGCGACTACGGACGCATCGAACCCTGGCCTCAAGACTGCAAATCTCAAACCCTTACTACCCACTGAAACAGCTTAGTAAGAAAGGAAGGAAAAAGTTGTCATCAAGCCTCTATCATCCACTAGTGGCTGTCGGTCTATTGGGGTATACTTATAAAAAGGGTATGTGTTTTGTACCTGCAGGGCAACCATATAGCTCTTTTGAGCCATTTCCAGACAAGTATACGCAAGGTGGTCTTGATCACAAAAAACCATGACCACCTGAACAGCGAACCTGGGTCTCGGGGCCTGCAAATCTAGGGGCCTTTTATACTGATTTTACTTGTGTTGTTCGTCTTGCCAACATCGGTTGTGACCATTGGCATCCCACTTACGTTTTCTGAAAAAGTATCATCTTTTTTGATAATTTAATGTTACTGTGTTATCGTTAACTTACAAATTATATTCTTCCTTTATTTTAGATTCAAGACATGGCAAATTGATTTTGAAGACTAAATCTTGTTATATGTAACGTATGAGTAAAATTGATGTCCCTTTTATGGATTCAAAAATGACTAGTAAGATTATATTTTTCTTTCCACGTGTATATTAGTACGAACAATGGCAAAATATAGAATATTTTGGAGATAGAACGGCTATGCTCTCTTACAGAATATCGATGCTGTCTCTTCCCTGTTAAACATTTTTAATAAAATATCTTATTCAGATATAGAATTAGATATCTATAATTTTTAAAGTTTAGCAATTGTTTTATATTTTGTTTAGTAGTGTATTTTTTCGAAGTAATAGCAACAGAATCAATGAAAATCCAAATAAAAAGAAAATCAATGAAAATCCAAATAACAACAAAATCAATGAAAATCCAAGTAACAAGAAAATCAATGAAAATCCAAATAACAACAAAATCAATGAAAATCCAAATAAAAAGAAAATCAATGAAAATCCAAATAACAAGAAAATCAATGAAAATCCAAATAACAAAAAAATCAATGAAAATCCAAATAACACCAAAGTCAACTAAAATCCAAATAACAACAAAATCATTGAAGGTCCAAATAACTGTGGGTTTGGTGACGTTTGTCCAAATGAGTATCGTCTGTAATGACCCGCGCAGTTAAAATATTTTGATTTCTCAATACTATCCTAAATCGGCATCAATGATGAATGTAGAAAGACGTTAATAAATTTCCCTGTTTCTTGTAAAAAACATTCATTACTGCTGGTACTGAGATAAAGTTGATTGTTCTCTTTTGGGATTTTTTACATCTTTCATCCTTCATGTCTATAAACACCTCAATCAGCCACTAAAGTAAAAGAGACTTTTCGCTTGTCGTTTATAAAATGACAAAGTGAAAAAAAGGAAATGTTTTTTGAAACATTCCTTCCTACCTCGACTGGTTTGTTTAGAGAATCCATCTCCACTTCTTGAGGCCCGGGTCTCACATCTTTGCAAGCAGAGTGTGTGCTTCAGCACTGGGCTGGCCCACTGGTATCGTTGTGTAATTAACTTCCATAAACCAAACCTTAAGTCCTGAGTGCTAAGAACCATGCCTGTCCTCGGGAGGGCTCTGGCTATTCCTGTTTGTACTAGTGTAAGAAGCATGCGCAGAAAATAGGAGAGAAATCAAGGGAGTAATTCGTTGCACTGCGCACGCGTCCATTTGACGCAATATTGATTTCTAATAGATTGCCCACATGTAAGGAAGGTTTTAGGGTGGAGCTGGACAGAGAGAATAACTGATATTTAGGTGCAAGAGGAGATCACAGTCCGAGAAGAACAAGGCACGTTGGCACAGCATAACATTAAGACCAGAAACAAAGGACACTGAAAAAGAAGAAGAGGCAGTTTGGTATTTACAACCATCGCAGGATAAACATAAGGATAAAGAAAATGAGGATGGACAGATGTAAGAATGGACAGAAAATGTTATTAGATAATCTGGTGAAATTTAGAATATGCACAAGAATGCCGGGAAAGAAATGTCAACAGGCCAGCCCAGTGCTTTGGCTTACTAAAGTCACCTACATACAAGCTAACATTCTTTAAAATGAAAGATTATACATGTGTTATGGGCGTCTAGGATCTTCTAGAAAATATAGGTCTAGAACCTTCTAGAAAGTGTTATGTATATCTAGAACCTTCTATAAACTTTCCCTGTGCTGCAGGAAAAACGCTGATGCAATATAAAGATGAAGCTTTCAGAAGTTCCATTTGATTCTATTTTGTTCGAAAAGCTTCTAGAATATTTTACTTTGTTCTATAGCATTGTTTACTGTTCTGGAAAGTCCTACTGGCATCTAGGTGGACTTCGCAAACCAATATAAGCAGTTGCTTTCCAGGAATTTTATTACTTTGGTTTACGATGAATGTAGTTAAGCTTTGATGGAATATAGGCTCAGAGAAATATCTCAAGCTGTAAAGAGATTTCTTTGTTAGGGGATATACTACTGTAATTTGTATATCACAGCCTAGTTGATGTTCTCCATCTAACTCACTTGTACTCTGCCTGTATTTTGTGGACTACAGTGTTAAAGGAACGGCAACATGTGAAAGGAAATGAGAAACACAATGAAACTCAAATGTCTATTACGTTTCATAACTAAGTGCTTAAAAGACTATCATATGGCAGGTATAGTGTAAACGCTATTTAAAGTGAGACTGCTCTGTGTAAACAAATCTTAAAGAGATCCATTCTTGTATCAACGTGATCTCGTGTTTTCTTATTTAGACATAATTCCAAACATGATGGCAAATATATAATTTTTATGTAAATGGCATCACAAATGGATTTTGGTGTAAACAAGTTTAGAGCGATTGTAGAAAGGTGGGACCTAGTATGCTTATGATTAGAAATGGGATCTAGTTTGTTTTAGATATCCGCATGCTACTGTAAACATAAGCTCTTATGGATGCCTTCTAGTGTAAACAAGTGTTATCAAATCTCTACAGAATCCGTACCCTTGTCTATTTGGTTTTATGCCAAGGTAGTCTTTATTAATCAGTAGTTCATAACTAGAAAGAACTCTCCCACATTTTAGTACAAATCTGCAGAACGCTGTTACTATTCAATATTTAACTGTCTGCTATTTTTACCTTGCGTCATTGTCACTATAGCCGGGAATAACGCAAACACGCAGTAGCCGCCTTTCAAGAAGCGAGCTATTCGCTGTTATTAATGTCGCTTCGATGTCTTGTTAATCAATTGCATAGTGCTAAGTAATACACTGATATCCCGCCTTCTAAGCTTATTACATCTCAACCGAAGAAAACACATTGGCTTCTAAACATATTTGTGGTCGTTCAGAGTTGTGTTTAACTCACCCTTACAAGGAGAATAATGAAAAACTATAAACCTTTTAAGGACAAATCTTCCAATCATTCTGGACTCAAAGCAAGAAGAAAGAGCAAGGGTTTATTTCATTGACTTATTGTTTTTTCTCTCCTTGAAGTTTTGCTGTGGTTAGTCATATTTCCGTCTGACTGCGTCGCTTATTAGAAAGTGCTGTCGCGATATCCGATTGGTCCGTCGTTTACACAGTCATGCTGGCTATGGCCCCTACATGACGAAAGACCATAGAGTACGACAGGCGTGACTTTGGCAGCTGAGTAATATATCTTTGGAACATGCACAAGCGATACATCGCTGCGCTTTCGTTTGCTGTTTTAAGTACTTAAAATAACGTAAAATAGCGTAAAATAACGACGCCCATTTACAAAGGCTTTCCGTATATGACGTCAAATAAGGAGGTATAGTGTGAACGTAGATGTGGCTCTTGACGAAACGCAACAGTGAATGGGGAAGGGACTTGGGCATACATAATGTTCTGTTTCCAAATTTTTATATTCGCTGGGGTGCTTGAGGGACAGATGTCATTATTTTGAGAGAATGTTGCCTATCAACAAGCTCATCCCAGTCACCTCAACCTCCTCCTAGTGATTCCTTGGCACTCCCTTCGCATGGACATGATTATACATGGGATGCTTGAGAATTGACTAGTAATTCTTTGGTAATCGTATTTTATCGATGAAGAAAAGGGAAAATTTACGATAAATGCACGCTGATTTCACAGACTCGTTTGTTGTTTTTTTGCATAACAGAGATTTTTACGGAAGTAAGACATGATAGAGGGGGTGGTTGAAAATCTCAAACGTGATTTTCTAACTGGGAGTGGTTGGTCGAAGACAAGAATTAGCAGAGTTCTGAGGTCCAAATTACAAATCCTTTACATAACGTCTAAAAATAATTCCTTTTAAGGGGTTAGACCATGCATTGACCTGTGGTTAGGTACTCATGAACCATAACACCATGAAATTCTCTGCTGAGGAACTTACCTTACCTTAGCTTACCTGTAGCAGTAGCGTAGTGGTCACAGATTTATGTCCGGATACTAGAAGGTCGTGGGCTCCATCCCCACCTGGATTTGTTCAAGTTTTAGTTTCATTCCTATACAAATCGAATGTTGACAATTTGTAGATTACACAGTGACACTGATGACTGCCGACGTGAACCGAATACACAGGTCATCGTCCATTTTGATAAGCTCATTCTGCATGCGGTGATTTGGACTTAGAGATGTCTTCAGCAGTGATCTTATAAAGCCGAGCCGATTGTGTTGATTCAGATGAAGAAATGGACAGAGAAATCGATTACATGGCGAATATTTCATGTTTTAGTGGGCAGTCAGTTATGAAGTTTTAACCTTTAACTTGTCGTTCTCCTTTGAATTGCGAAGAACCTAGCGGTTGTGAATAACCTTAATATGCGGACAATTTTGTCATCACCAACCTCTTCTTGGTTGGTTCACAACCACGTTAGTTGTCCCATGGTTTGCATCTCGTCTCTTGTAGTAGCTATCTTCTGTTGCTATAGATAGGCTCAAAGATGTGGTAAACTGAAGAGCCTTCTAACGTCAACATACATTAGCATAAATGATCAAGTCTCAAATAGATATCATCAACTTTTTTATTATACCGCTGGGTCTAATTAGATTGAGGTTGATGCCGTGTTGCAGCCCAAATAACGCATCTTGGGCTATTGCGTTACTTGGGCTGCAACACATGTAAGGAAACTGTTGCCGGAACGAGAAGACGTTGTAGTCAAGAAAGGAGCATTTATACCCTGGCTCCAGTTGATAGAGGCAACAGGGGATGAGTCCGTGGGGTGCATCCTGCGCTCCTCCCTATCTCGTCGCAGACATCTTAGTAAAGAGCAGAAAAGGAAGCCCTGTAAAAATTGATAAAGAAACAAAGAAACAAGGAGGTTCATTAATGCTATGAAGTGAAAACGTGATCTTCACAATGTTACATTGAAAGCCGTAGCAATTTCGTCGCCTAGCCCTTTTATGAAACCCTTTAGTTTTAACTTATACGAAGAGCTTTAGTGTTAGACTATGGATCATGTCGTGAATTTATTGTCGTATGTATATCTAATGTACTTTTCACTCTAACTTTTTTCTTTCCTCTATTGTAATATTATCTGTCTTTATTTACTGGTTCTTGCTTACCTGTTTATGGCTCCCTTGCTAACATTTTCATAACAGATGCATATCTTCGCATCAGATTTGCAGTCGTGAGACTTGGTTCGACGTCCCAGTGGTCATACTCATACCTTAACACAAGACCACCCTGTCGACTTCTGCATGGAATCTTCGCATTGTGAACTAGTTTGTAGTATTTGTTCGTGACAGAAGTAGACAAGCTTGCCTTGTGTAATGACTGTCGCATAGTAAAGGCCTTGTAGGTCGAAACTTCGTGGATGGATCGTTATCTTCTTGAAAAGGGCGGTAAGGATTTTTGTATCTACTTTATAGTTCTATCCTAGTCCCAAGGCACTGCAATTTGGAGTAATAACACTCATAAGTAAAGCTATGGTTCTCACAAGCTTCGAATCCTGGGCTCAACAATTCAAATTTGACACTGACCAGAGTGTTCAGCTCAGTAGGAAGGGCGTCAGAGTTGCGTTCCGGAGACTTTGTTATGATTGTGATAAAGGGAGTTTCGAAACTCCTTTGTAGCCTATTCATGTGAATCACTTTGTAGTATATTCATGTGAATCGCTTTAGATATGGTCTTCCCAAGAATCGAACAAAAGGGTAAGACACAATTAAATTTGGTTTCCATCTTTTTGTATTCAAGTTTTGTAGTATGAACAATTTACAAATCGGCGAATGAAAAAAGCAGAACGTAAAAAAGAAGAAAAATAAAGGAACAGTTCATGCATATGAGTTGCAAGAATAAACTCGAAATTCGAATATCGAAATTGTATATCACAACATTTTCTAATAAAACGATATTCATAACAATTTTTAATCCCTAGCGTACTGTACACTATAGGTGTTTTATTTCGTACTGAGGGGAATTGGCTTTCATTGATGTGGGCATAATCAGTCGACAAATGTCATGGAGCATATCTTTATTATGTAAGTAGCAATAGTACTAAGTAAGTGCCCCACTCATAGCCAAAAGTGTCATTGACCGATGTTTTCCTGTTAATTTCCGACATTTGCCCAAAGTATACAACGCAAAAATCATGAAGAGGTGAAAACAACAATAATGCTATTGTATTTTTGTCTTAACGGAGAAAATGATGCGCCCGTAAGGGTAATTACCTAAGAGCATAATTCTTTGTGTAACAATTGCATTGTTAGCTAATTGCCCAATGCAGAATATGGATGACAAAAATTTGTCTGCTGTGATCTGTCTTCACTGCAAAGTAAAACATTGCATTGATGCCCTTCTACAAGGGCGGTAAAGTTAGAAATTTGTTTTACTTGATTCCCCTCCATCCAATCAATGTTGTTTACCAAAACAAATAAGCCAATAAAAATCCTGCTCAAAATGGCCTTTGATTGGAACACGTGGTAAGGTGCTAATGATATATTTCAAAGTTTATTTGATCACGTGACAAGTGTGGGCAAAAAAAAATGTTTCAAACCCAATGGATGCGGCAGCAACAGCAACGCCTGCGCACGGAAAGAAATGGCCCCACTACGTCTGGCAATAATTTTGTCATGAATGGCGAGCCGTTCTCGTGCACGAACTTGGAATCAAACACCTTAAATCTGATTTGAAGCGTTTTGAGGCATACCACATCAAGTGTGGGTAGAGCTGCAAACTCTGTAATTTCTGGCAGAAGGAGTGTGGTTTCTTTCCTTCTAATGGGATGACCGGGATGGCACGGCAAATATTAGCCATAACTAGTTGATGCATCTGACCGATGGAATGCAAGCACCAGGATGCAGTCATAATGTCCTTGTCACAGGATTCATTAAAATTGTTTCCTCTCATAGAAGCTATTGCATGGTATTTGCAAGCGGAAGTCTATTTACAGGGGAGCGCGGGATCCGAAACTCGAAATTTTGAAAGAAACGGCATTCACACAAACACTCGATAGGATTGGTATCAACCGTTTTAAGAGCTTAGACAGAAAAGGTTTCTGTGGACCTCAGTCCCCACACCTCCCCTCCCCAGTTCCTGTGGTGTATATGTGTATGTTTGATAAGTTCCGTCATTTGGAGCCAGTAGAGTTATGATAACTTCAAGTTTGCACTTCGTAGCACGTATTTTGCATGATTGTATTGTGCAGTTTATTTCAGGCACAAACAAACAATCTTCGGATTAAAGAAGACAGCCAATTTAAAAGTATTATCTTGGTAACTAGAGTAACCCCAGATTATTGCAATCTGATCAGACATAGCTTGTAATGAGATAAAGCAGTCTGGTGCATTCATTTTTAAACTTAACAGAGTTTAATGGCAGCAAAAAACGCAGAGGATTCTTGTTGAAAATGGGAGCTCTGATTGAACTGAGTCGACGACATCTGAGGAACGATATTTTGAACAAACTGCTAAGGTTTCGGCGTGTATAACACGAAATTCGTAGCTGCACAAGAGCAAAACTGCTTCCAAGCTACTGGCAGACTTGTGACGTAGTGCTGTAAGAATTCATTCCCAGGATCCTTCCTAAGCTACTTTTATCCTCCCCTTTTGAACAGTTTATACCGACTGTTTTTGTACAGACTTGTCAAAAGTCTTTGAACAATTGTTAAGTTAAGGAGTCTTAAATTTGTGACACATACGGCCCTACGTAGTTTCTGTCTGTCCTTCTGTTCACAATATTTCTATGTTATTACCTTTACTGCAAATATTTCGCATACCTGCATCTTCTTAGCTTTACTTTATCGGTCATACCAACCAAACCCTGCCTCAGTTTTTGCAAAGTTAGAACGCTAAGTTAGTGTTTAATTTAGCCCAACTTTGTTTGCCTCCTTCTTAATATTCACCAGTTGGAGGTTCAAAACATCTGATATCTCATCAATACAAAAGTGGAGGTAAATTTCGTTGGGTTGTTGTTCCCAACCGATTGCCAGACCTCGACAAACCCGACCCTAGCTTCAACTTCATATGTCAGATGAAGCGAAGTTAGTCGTTATTATCAGTAAGTTAAGTCTAGAACTGCCAAAATATATTCAAATGCATTCGCCATGCCAAGACCTGTGGCGGCCTTGAATCGGATTTATGTTATACTACACTATTTAATTTGATATTTCTTCACAATGTTTTAGTGTGTTGTACTAGCAATCGACAATATACAAAAACAGAAGATTTACCAGTAAAATGTCGTAATTTACTCATTGCCGAGCGTAGCTGATAACCATTGGGCTCCCGTTATCTTCCCTAACCAATGGCATTTCCACATGAGGTGATGCGGATTGGCAATTGTAGCTGCCTGCTTCTCCACTAGGCTGCGGTGGCTCATATCAACTATTAGCCAGCAAATTACGGTCAAGCAAGCTTCGACACAGCTTCATTCATAAGATTACCTTGTCTGTTGCTATCTAGAGCTCCTTTACCTCGGCATCATGACGCTTCACCTTAGATATTATGATCTTTCGCCTTTAGTACCATGGTGATTAGACTTAGGTACCATGATATTTCGCCTTCGGTATTATGATGCTTCGCCTTAGGTACCACGGTGATTAGCCTTAGGTATCATGACGTTTCGACTTAGGTATCATGACGCTTTGTCTTACGTATCATGTCGTTTTGCCTCACGTGTCACGACGGTTCGTTTTAGGTATTGTGATGCTTCGCCTTAGGTACCATGGTGATTAGCCTTAGGTATCATGACGTTTCGACTTAGGTATCATGACGCTTTGTCTTACGTATCATGTCGTTTTGCCTCACGTGTCACGACGGTTCGTCTTAGGTATTGTGATGTTTCGCCTTAGGTACCATGGTGATTAGCCTTAGGTATCATGACGGTTCGTCTTAGGTATCATGACGCTTCGCCTTAGGTATCATGAGGTTTCTCCTCAGGGATTATAATGATTCGCCTTAGGTATCTTAAGTCATAATGCTGGAACATGTTATGAATGTCATATTGTCATAACTCCACCTAGTGGTTTTATGAACGGATATTCATATCGATGGGTTTTAACCTAATTACAAAAACAAGGTTATACACGGTTTATGTTGCTCCTTCGTTCACCCCAACCGCTTGACTTAGGCCATGCAATAGTCAAAATATGCGTTGAACACAACCATTGCAAGTGTTTGACCTTCAATTCAAATAGCATTTAAACAATACACATCATGTACTTATACAAGTGTCCTGCGAGTCTAGGGCGGGAAAGAGTAGAGGTGAAATTAATGATATCATCATTGGTCGGTTTCGTCGCTACTCTTGTTATCTCCAATAGCGGTTTCAAGACGGGAATGACAGAAGGGGTCTGGACTTCAATTGAAACCAGTAAAATATAATAGTTGTTACTTCCCAGCTCTTGAGAAAAAGCAAAACATATATTATTGAATTTTCCACCCACATATTCTCAGTCATCTAACAGAATGGTATAACCTAGCCCAATGGCAATACATTTTTCTAAATCACCCCACTTGGCATCTACCTATAATGTATTGGAATAGGAAGAAGAAGAAGAAAAAAAGAGTGGGTGAAAAGAAGAAGACCAGGAATTAGAAAGATATAAAGAAAAAGTAGAAAAAGAAGAAAGATGCGAAGAAAACAAAAAGAAGAGGAAAAAGTAACAGTGCCGCCACTGCAGCAAGCTACAGGGGAGCTAGTCCGTCATTCGTCCAGAAAAATTGTTGTTGACATTTCTAATTTCTAACTTTATAAAGCTTTTGTCAAGATGTAGTCATTATGAAGGCCTTGCCAAGATTTTCCTGGCAAAAGAGGATTTCCTATACAAACCACTGTGTTATCGGCTTGGTTTATAAAATCATGAACAAGACTTAAAATACAATACTTCGATAAGGAATGAACTGACTATCGATTGGCCATATCCCTAGCCATCTTGTATATTTTTGTGCAAAGTATTACATTTAGGTTTATTTTATGATATATTTTCCAATTAAGTGGTTCAAGTCCAGAAGTTCCCAAAAAGTTTTTACGACGTCATCAGTTAGGTACTCAACTGAGAGTATATGTGACCTAGATGGAGAACTCCAACAACTAGGCTGTGTTATACAAACTCCAGTTGTATATCCTTTAAAAAGAAATCTCTTTACAGCTTGAGGTATTTCCATGAGGCTATATTCCATCAAAGCTTAATTACATTCAGCTTAAATCAAGGTACTGAAGTCCCTGGCAATCAACTCCTTAAGAGAAGTCTATCTTGAAGCCAGTAGGACTTCTCAGAACAATACAGAATGTTAAAGAACACAATAGAACATTCTAAAAGAAAATAGAACATTCTAAAAGAAAATAGAATCAAATGAAACTTTCTGCAAGCTGCATGTAAGTATTACATCAGCATTCTTTCTGTAGCTCAACGAAGACTTCTAGAAGGTTCTATACCTACATAGGCAATAATTATGTGTGGGGCTAATGAATATGTCAGAACTGTGACTTGAGAGTAAATCATTACATTCAGGAATTTTCGATTTACTTGGTCGTTAAGCACTCGGTCTACAACAATGCATTGTTACGAATTGTTGCATGAGGTCGCTTTGGAAAACAGAGTAAACGTCCATATGCCGATAGCTATCCAGTACGTCGTAAACATTGATTTGTGAAGTATCCCTGGTTACAAGGAAGAAGACTGCTAGATGGCAAGAGTTATAGCAACAGCAATGAGATTGAAGTCGGGTAAGAATGAACATTGATCTAAAAGGATTGGAAGTTGTACTTAAGAGAAAAATGAGATGGTGGGAGCGAATTTTAGGGTTGAGGGAAAAGGCGGTTGTTGTACCGTGTTTCCCGACATTTCACGGTATGCTGGTAAGAGTTGGATTTAATTCAAGTGGATTGATTATAATTACAAGACATCAAATGTAATGAAATTTGAGTCAACCTTATCTCTTAAAAGTAACCGAGCTATTTCAAGTCTAAAGGAATGTAATTGATGTTTTGTTTTCCACATTTATCTTTCATAAACCATTTTGCTAGCTTATCAGCAGGGGATGACAACGAGGTCGGGCCCCCGGGGAAGAGGCTAGGCTGTCACAGTAAACATCATGGCGTAGGTGGGTAGGACGTGACAATTTCCATCACCGGAACAGTGATTGTGAGGAAAGGACATTGGTGATAATACGGCCAATTGCAGGAATAGATTGTTTTAAAAGTATCATTCTTCTTGGTATTTTATTGTCTTTTGGTTTCGATATCCCCCATAACAGAACAAAGATCCAGTCGATTGAACGTCCGATAGGAACATTGATTTGCTGTCTTGAGTGGAACTGACGATTTGGACGGAAGAACTTGAAGTTGTCAACAATGGCCCAAGCTTTTAAAATAGACAAGAAATCAAAGGTAAATATAGTTTACGTGTAAAGAAACGTAGGTTTTTATCATGGCTTTTTAGCAAGTTCATGTTTCTTTTGATCGCGAGGAAGATGATTAAGAGAGTTTAAATTTCCTATGTTTGCAAACAAGTCTGTCGTCCTTTAGTTTGGAGAAAGAAACACATTCGCGTGTTATCGAAGGATGTGTCACACCGTTTAAATGTGCGACGTAAAGCGAATAGTACAGCCTTAGAGTTCAATCTTGACGTAAAGTGGATTCGCTGTAACTGGTACTTGCCTTGTTATTAAACCATTGGCGAGTTATTTGAAAGTAACAGCGCTCAACTGATCTGACCACTTTTGAAATCAGCGTATAATCCAATTTATCTCTTTTTTTGTCTTTTGTTTAAGAACACATGGTGTGAAATTTACGGTAACAGTTTGGTTGCTATCTGGCTTTATGTTAGCTTTGGCCTTTGCTGGTACTGTCATTGTAGGATAAGATCTACCTCGTGTACATCGGCATCGGAACGAAACGCCGAAATCCAAAGACGTTGTGGTGTGGTTCCCGTATCAAACGAAACGAAACACCAACAAATAGGGCAACCGTTAACGTAACTTGGCAGTATGATTGATTTTCCCCCAAAAAACGAGAGTAAAAAATCTTTATTTCGTTGCTTGAAATCTTACTCGAATCGTTTCATATTAAGATACCGTGACTGTTCACAAACGAAGGTATTTTATGCCTACTTTTAAGACTGATTTAAGTGCTCAAAGTTACCTTTGTTCTCTCATATGTGTATTAAGTGCCTCAACTCACGTATTTAGAGTAACTATTTTAGTAATTATTATCAATGTATGATGGTTTGTTTTTGTGAAGGAGAGAAAAGGGATTTTTGTATTACAAGGATATAGAATGGGCCATACTGAATTATATTGCCGTTACGCCACAGATATTAGTGTAAGAAAGTGCTTGACGTTTTCCCGCCAGCACAAAATCTAAATTTTTTAGATACTTAAAGTTTTAAGTTTATAAAATTGCCTGAATTTCTTTTAGGAAAGAGCCTGAAACTCAGTGACCTAGATGTTTACAGCCTCTGGCTTAATTCTGTGGCACAATACATATTCTCTTAAGGAGAAGGGGTATGTTATTAATCAAATAAAAGCCCCTTGTCTAAGAAACAACTCTTACTGTATACTCTACGGAACTGTTAAGGCAGTCAGACCATAATCATCTATGAATACCCCTAGCCCACCAAATTCTAACAGTAAAATTAACCTGACACCAATTCTAATGCTAATGTAATCCTGAAGCCAATCCTGACCCTAACGTTATCCATAACCTTGACGTGATGCTAATATGGTATCACATTCAAATGTAAAGAGTGGGTAATTTCTTTTCCTTTTAATTTCAACAGTCAAAAAACTTGCAGCTACTGATTTTCTCAAAATCAGTGGCTTTCACGAAATATGTAATATAACTATTATGTTGAAATCTGTTGAACTAGTATGTTGTCGTAAAGAGTCTCTTCCCATAATCTTTACCTTTCAATGTTTTGATAGGACCCCCAAAGCCCATTTCCATGTCATTCTCAATTTGCAAATTGCATCATCATCATCATCATCATCATGCTGGTCCATAGCCATTTGGCCATAGGTGCACTTTCATGCTTTCAACAGTATCTTTCCACAACTGCCTGTCCGCTGCTCTCCTTGTAGCATCAACCACTGAAAGATTTGTCCATTCAGCGATGTTATTCAACCAGTTTTTTCTAGGTCTTCCTCTGCTTCTTTTCCCCGGTACCCTTCCATGCATTATGGCGTTGGCTAAACTCAGAGAATCGCGGTTATAAGTGACGTGTCCAAACCACTGCATTTTTCTCTTCTTCACAATTGACAGCAACATTTCAGCAAACCATTTCTAAATTGCAAACTGCGAATTTATGGAAATTCGGCCAACATTCACATATTTTCATTGCTTCATGAGCCAATAACTCTTGTTTTAACCTGGTAGAAGCCAGTATATTGTCATCAAGTATTTTGCACAATTTTCCTGAGTTTGGTCATATCTTGACCGTAAACAACAGCAAATGATGGAGGACACTATTTATTTATAATGAAGTGAAGGATACTTTGTGAACATGATGAGTTTGTGAAAGCATTTATCTTAGCAATATCTTGAGTTTAACATGAATCACAAGTTTATAGATATAACAAGTAATAGAACATGAGATTTGTTTTACTAATGACTTCCAGCAATTTGAAGACGATCAAGTTAATTTATTCAATTTATAAAACTTTTTAATAACGTAACAATGCTTTCTGGTATCACCAATATCAAGTTGTTTCATTTTTAAATCTCAATTGAGTGTTGTTTAAATGAATGTCAGTCTAAAATTTGTTGCACCACAGTGGCAAGTCTTGTTATTTGGTGTATCCAAATTCTTGGCTTAGCTGTTGCATGCAGACGGTATCTATGTAACAGGTTAATTTCCCCTTACTTATTAATTGTTGAGGTACTACATATATTTAACACTGATGAAAGCTTAAGCGGAAACACAGAAAAAATTAAAGAATTTCCCCTTACCCACCACTGGGTTTCGTCCCTTTTATGCCAAGGACTTTGAGAGTCCTTCGCCAAATTTTTTTTGCCATGATGGCACGGAGGTTTGAATGTTGGCTTTTAAGTCTGAGGGTTACCAGTTCGAGCCCGATGGGCTCCTACTTAGTGCAGCTATTGTGGTACTACTCCACTCTTGACAAATATGTATAAAGAACACTGTGTCTGTTGACCTCCATGCCATCTACATATATCTGACACTGATGAAGACTTAAGCTGAAACACAGAAAAAATTAATGAAATTCCCCTTACCCACTGCTGGGTTTCGTCTCGTAATACCAAGGACTAAAATTCCTTCACCATACCTTTGTGCCGTGATAGCACAGAGGTTTAGGTGTTGGCTTTTGAGTCTGAGGGTTACCAGTTCGAGCCCGATGGGCTCCTACTTAGTGCAGCTATTGTGGTACTACTCCACTCTTGACAAATATGTATAAAGAACACTGTGTCTGTTGACCTCCATGCCATCTACATATATCTGACACTGATGAAGACTTAAGCTGAAACACAGAAAAAATTAATGAAATTCCCCTTACCCACTGCTGGGTTTCGTCTCGTAATACCAAGGACTAAAATTCCTTCACCATACCTTTGTGCCGTGATAGCACAGAGGTTTAGATGTTGGCTTTTGAGTCTGAGGGTTACCAGTTTGAGCCCCGTCGGCTCCCACTTAGTGCAGCTATTGTGGCAATACTCCACTCTTGACAAATATATACATATTTCCCTTCTTAGAACAAAGTCCTGGTGTAATTTGAACAATTTTCATGCTTATGGCCAGACTTTGATCACTTCAAAATAATAGAAGAACAAGTGTTCCGGTCAGAGTGTTTCATTATTTTGTGTATTGAAATCATGAAAAATGGAGACTGGAGTACAGATGTGAATGCATGTTAAGGATACTTTTGATTTTTTTTATGAGATGAAAGTTTTGAAAGGTCCATTTACAAAATATTTGTTTGTGGGTCTGTCTGGCTGTCTTTCTGTATGCATATGTATGTATGTGTATGTATGTAAATATGTATATATGTATGCATGTATATATGTACGTATGCATGCATGTACGCATGTATTTATGTATGTATGTATGTATGTATGCATGTATGTATGTATGCATGTATGTATGTATGTATGTATGCATGCATGTATATATGTATATGTATGTATGTATGTATGTATGTATGTATATATGTATGCATGTATGTATGTATGCATGTATATATGTATATGTATATGTATGTATGTATATATGTATGCATGTATGTATGTACGTATCCATGCATGTATACATGTATTTATGTATGTATGTATATATACATAAATACTAACCTACAATACATACACTACGAAAGCAACCACCCACATACCACGATCAAAAACCTACCTGCCGGCATTAACAAACGGTATATGTATGTATGTATGTATGTATATATGTATGCATGTATGTATGTACGTATCCATGCATGTATACATGTATTTATGTATGTATGTATGTATATATGCATGTATACATGTATGTATGTATGTATGTATGTATGTATATATGTATGTATGCATGTATGTATGCATGCATGTATGGATGTATGCATGTATATATGTATATGTATAAAGTCCCTGTTTTGATAATTCCTCAAAAAACAGTGCTCAATACATAAATATGTAGAGCGTGATACAATTCAA
>JANTCA010066254.1:2361-16033 GCA_024741275.1 Chironex yamaguchii | reverse complement strand
GCGTGTAAGCATAAGTCACCAGCTTTCCCAAAGTTCCCAGAATCCTTGTCTGACAAGATGAACAACTGATAGGATGATGCCAAATTGATTCTCTGAATTTGCCAGGCAGATTAAAAACAGTAAAGCGGGTTGTGGTAAAAGAGGCTGGTATTTAGAAGACAATAAGAGCTTTGATCATTGCAATTGACACAGTTCAGAGTCTGAGTCGGTTCTTCACTTTGTAAGAAGTGGTCACTTATTTGGAAAACTAGGAGAATTTGGTCAAGTAATATTTCTTTCAAATTATTCAAGTATTTTATAATATACACATCATCCTTGGTGAGGCTTGGAGTACAATATTTTGATGTTGGATTATTTCATTTGTAATTCAATATTTTATTAACGATAGATAGATTATTTTCCTATTCAATAAAAAATTAGCCAATCAATCAATTAATTAACCAATCGATTGATCAATCAATCAATCAATTAATTAACCAATCAATTGATCAATCAATCAATCAACTTTTTAAAACTTATTAAAGTTTACGTGAAGGGATCGATAGCTTAGAAACTTCAGAAAACTGAATTTAACAATGCAGTACTGTTTCATGCTTCCATATTACATGACCCTCTTTATAAACGCCTCGTATCAACTGAATCTTTTAATAGGGAGCCAGTCGACACATATTGTCAGTCCCAAGCAAATGACGATTTGCTCCACACCATTGCAATAACATCAACCCAACAAAGATGCCTAACCACTCAATGCAGGTATTTACCACTGCAGCTGCTGTGGTGATCGGTGTACTTTATGCCACGGTAAGTACAGCAAGATTTATTGTATTTATTAATTGCTCATTGCATCAGGGCATGCGAAGTGCCTTGCTGCAATCGGTTGCCAACCGTATCGATATATTCTAGTACAGGAAGCAATTTTTATGAAATTATTGGGGATTTTCAGATTAAACTGTCGACTCTGCTCTAAGATCATGAGCCAGTTCCTTCTCTATAAAATGCAACAAGTGCTAATGGAAATGCCAGTCATGTTCCGACAGATACCAGCAAGCTCGTGCAAGTTGACATGATACTTACGTCCAAGCAAGCACTACATAGCATCTCATAAGCCTTGTAGGTGGGAATTACAGTTTATTCCTCGACGATATAGCAAAATATAAAATTTTGGCTGTACATTTTAGCCTATGACACATCGCACTAACCTCGTCTTACGTCGTTTGCAAGGGCACAGTGAGCTAAGGTCTTGCTGGTCATTCTTCGTGTCATATGTACATAGTCATTGATAACCGAGTAGATTACTATCGATCGTATCCAATTTCCAATGCAAACATATAACTTCCTGTTATCCAAACACAAAATACGCGGTAATTTCAAACTTCTAGTATGACACTAGAAACTAAAGCTGCGACTGGCTATCGGCAAAGGCATCGTGTGCTATGTTAGAATCTGAAGC
Source organism: Chironex yamaguchii (assembly GCA_024741275.1). Taxonomy (NCBI): domain Eukaryota; kingdom Metazoa; phylum Cnidaria; class Cubozoa; order Chirodropida; family Chirodropidae; genus Chironex; species Chironex yamaguchii. The sequence continues at coordinate 14,583 of JANTCA010066254.1, read as the reverse complement.
CGATATGCCACAGATATGTGACGTAAGGAGTGTCTGCCGTTTTTACATTACCGTAAAATCGAGAATTTTCATTGTTGGCTGACGTAAATTATTGACGCTCTGTTAAAGGCAAAGAGCATGCATGGAGAAGCCTGAAACTCCGTGACGTAGATGCTCACAACCGCCGCCGTAAATCTGTGGTATGGCTCCTGTGTTAAACAGCAAGATTATAACTGGAGATGCATTGATAATAAACCAGGAACATTAAGTGACGAAGAATGCTTTTTAATTTCTAGGCCAGGAAATACATGCTATTAATAGCTTTGTTTACAAGTACTTTAGTGACAACCCTGTCAATGTTTAATTGATACGTACTGTCTACCCATGCAAAGTATTTATATAAATTATTTAGATCTATTGCACTGGTTCACTAGTTATTTGTGGCTAGTTAAACCTTTATCTTGGTTAAAGCACCTTAAGACTCCTTAGCCTTGAATATGTAAACAGGTAGTCATTCTTCATATACTTTGAGGACAATTCGGACCATGGTACCTATATCTGAGGCTGTTAAAGCTCAGGTCGGTTTTTTAACATTAGGTAATCCACACCACCATTTTCTGGACTGCAGTTGTTGGCTGACTTAGAATAGAGATAGATACATCTAGGCCTGTGTCAGTTGAAACAAACAACTTTATTTTTATTATTTTTCTTTGGAATGGTAGGTGGGTGGGGCAGAGGGTGTTTGAAGTTATAGACCCCGTCTAAATTCAGATTCAAAAGTACCATGCATGTGGGAAGGATGTAATTCCTCATGCAATTTTCCCTTTCCGCAGTCTGCATGCTTAGCCATAACACAAGTGTGCCTCCAGATCACACATAGCTGCTGACAATGAAATGATTGACACATTCTGCCACTTAAATTTCAAAAACTCCTCTAAACACACATTTGACTTTTGAATCTTGGCATGCCCCAGGAGTTAAAAGCAGATAAGCCTTTATCACTGGTAGACACTTATAGTTGAGTTGGCAGGGGTCTGGGGATGGATAGTGAGCGACTGAGGGATGGGTAAGGGGGGACTGGGGAACTGGGGAACAAGTAGCAGGAAACTGGGTAACAGGTAGTGGTACTTAGGAACACATACTAACGCACATATGAAAATCACATGTGCATGGTAGATTCCACATTTTCTTTATTCTGAGGTAAACGACTCCAAGGTGTCAGCATTCATTTACTCAGTAAGTCCAAAATTTCTTAGCCTCATTTGCAGCTTAAAAATGGAAGAATTGAATTATAACACTTATCATAGACTATGGAAGCTACTACTTCCAATTCAGGTAAATGACAAGAGAAAATGTAGGAACAACTCAATTCAACAATTTCTTAAAAATAATTTCGACATTAATAGATGACACTAAAGGGCAACTTAGGTTTGGAAAGGAACAAGTAAAACATGCCGTAGTATCTTACATCTGTGGCAGAACTCCTCTTATGTGTCAAAATGGCAAAAATCTTTACTGTTTATGGATAAGCATACTTCAGATGCACACAAAGATGGACTGATGATAATCATTATTTTATTGAGGATTATTATAGAAATATTATAGGACTTATTTTAAGATCACTACTTTAAAGTGGATCTTAGGATCATGCAAGTTATGACACGAGACATAAGTAGAAAGGAAGGAATATGTTTTCTTTTTGTAAGTGCGACAATTAATGAACTGCTCCAATTCATGAAATTTGAAGAGATTTTTGGTTGTTAAAGTTGCAAGGTTTTTAAAGAATTTTGAATAGACAGTAAACAAACCTTATTACTTTGCTGTTATATGATAGCACTGTTGGAATCGTTTTTGATATTTGTGGAACTTTGTTTTAAATGTAGGTAACATGTACTAGTTTAATCCTTCAGTTTATTTTGATCTGCAATTGTTACTCAAATTCTGGTTATCAAAATTAAGTTGTACAGAATATACAACTTGTCCATGCCAAGAATAAACAGGCCAAATGGTAGGTGGCAGTTATCACATGTGGTTTGGACGAGTCATAATTATTTACTGCCTCATTCAAATTGGGTTTGACTTCTAAATGGCAATATTTACCACCATTGGCACTTAAGTATCAGTTTTTCTTTTCCTCAACAGTGATAGTGATCATATGAATGGCTTGAATTCCACTGCAAATCACCATTGTTATTAAACGTAGTTCTTTATTGTTGATGATTGGCTAGTTGTGATCCATACCATATATTTAACTTTTCTTTGTGATGATTCACGCTCGAAATGGTGTCAGTGGGAAAATGCTCGAAGTATGGTTTATGCATAATGTTGCAAATTTTCAAAGTGGTTTTCTAGTTCTGTCCTGCAAAAAGATTGTTCATATCACTATTGTATGTAGGTCTTTGTTTAGCAAAAGCAAGCATGATGATATGTTCCTACACATTTGCACGCATTGTAGTACACACCTTTTAATATATGAATATTCAATTCTATATATGTATATCATTGGCAAGATTTATCAAGAAGCCTTTGTTACTGGTGTTCTCAAAGTTTTTTTAATGATATTTGTTTAATGGTGGGCAAAATATTCTTGAGATTCCTTCATCGCCACTATCATTATCCTTGCAATTACTGTTATCAAGCATAGTTTTAACCAGCATATTTTCATATTCTTATTAGCAAGATGTAAAATTTTATTTATTACCGTCGTCTTTATAGTCAGTATTATCAGAGGCCTGTTTCAGAGGTCACTATGACGACTACCAATATAATTTTGCTGGTGCTGTAATTGTAATTTGAGATCAGGCTTGTCTGATATCTGTTAATATACCAATGACGACAGTAACACCTTCTGCTTATTCCTCCATGCTACACAAGTTATGTTGGCATAGCATCATCATTGCCATCATCTATGACATCCAGTTTTATTGTGACCTAAATAAAAAATTTTCTGGACTCAGGTTTAGGGTCTGAATCAACTGGTATCAAGCAAAGTACAATAGTTTGCACATAAGCTATCAAAAAATAACCAAACACTTGCAAAATTATATTTTAAGTGCAATAATTTTTCTGTATTTTCGGATAACAGACAATTGCAGTTTCCACCAGTTAATTGTAATGCCACTTTAAATTCACGCTTACTTGTGGCTGTACCAGATGTTGGTGTCAGATACTTTCTGACCAAAGCTACCAGATGTGGCAATTCAATTTCCATCATCTTCCAATAGGACAGTAGATTGCAGTCCGAATAAGACCCCTTGACCAATCCCTGAGCAGATTCATGAAGGGGTTGGGTAGGCCTCCCCCAACAGGGTCCAGGGTTAAGGTTACAGTAAGGGCTCCAGCTAAACCTGTGTATATGAATATGAAAGTCAAATGGATGTTTGCTGTCATGTATTCTGAATACAGGGCATTGATTGGTGACTGTGTCCAAGTCTTAACAGATCTCTTCATGTGTTTTTTTAACAACACACATGTTTTACACATAACCTTTTTTCACATAGGTGCATGTTGGGGTGACCAAGGGAGATTGATACAAAGGTTACCTAATTTCTTCCAGGTACTTGTGGCTTGCATACCATAAATGAAGAGGCTTGCTTAAGCAATTAACTATAGCATACTCATTATTTTATTCAAAGCTTAAATGGTTTTAAGTTTACCTATTGATACAGTTGTAAAATAGATAATCCTACTTCACTCTCTATTCCATGCTCACATCATATTTTACTTTTTACACAGAACTATATTTGCAAAAGACAAGATGAACGGCTAAAAGATTCACCCAAGCATACTCCTGCCAAAAAATAACAAGTAAAAAGATTGTCATCACAATAATGGAGATTGATTCAAAGTCAGACTATCATCAACTAATGCAACAATCAATCAATACAATTTATTTTTCAAATATGTCAAGACATAGTCTTTGGAAGGTTCAATGCTTCTCATGAACTGGGCATGTATTGCAAAATTCTCTGGACAGTAAAAGACAGGTAGCACCATTATAATGGCAATATTACATTGTGGCAAAACACTGTTACATGAAATGTCAATAAATAACGCAAATATTTTGAAGCAATGGTGTATTAATCTTGGTCACTGGGAGACATTTTTTGTATCATAGTGCCATTAATTTTGTGGAAATTGTTAGAACGGCAATTTTAGTTTTTAAGGCATTATGTATTACATTTTAAAGAACACGTTTCACTGTGGAACACTACAGTATTATATTTTATCAAGTACTGTTTTAATGGATAAGGTGTAAATAGAGGGACACAATGTAATTTGTATTTATATATAAAGGTAGACGATAACGTTACTATTGTATTTGATTTTTGTTCTGTCTCTGTACACTGGTACCCTCTTTTATTTGTAAGTTATGATCTTATATGCTTCTACACAACACATCTTTGCGTTTGACAGATAACACAGTGCCAGTTGGAGCAAGTGACAGTGTCATAATTTCAGTAGCAGAATATCAGGGGAAGAATAAAGCAAAGGTTCAGTATGCACCTTAAGCCATCTGGCATCTAATGGAGTTTGACCACTTTTGGTAGAAGTTATGGTGGTTAAGATAGTTCTGTGTAGGAAGTGAAGATATGGTTTGAATGCAATTAATGTTTGTGAATACATTTACTGCACTAAAGTTTAAACACAAGTGCTCTGTCAAATTCATACAAGAAGCAAAGCCAAAAGCATACAGAGGAAATTTGTGATGAAAATGCTATAAATATGTTTGAAAGAAGAACAGTGAAATAAAGGTGTCTAAAAATAGGCCAAGTATGATGAGGCATACAGACAGTAAGACTAAAAATAATTTGTGCAAGTGAAATTTATTAAAATTTAAAATTAAGTTAATAATTGTTAAAATTATTGTTAAGATTTAGTGTTCCTGTTAATGCTGTCAAGTGTTCTAAGGTTTACAAACAATTTGGTAAAAACTGCTGTACATTCCAGCGGACCTGCAGTATCTTGGATTTAATACACTAAAGTGGAATTTACTGTTTGAGCATTAGAAAAATAAATATCCAAGACACATTTATTACAAGTGTGTTATCAGTGAAATTTCACTTCAAATTTATTCGAGCAAATTTGTAAAAGGTTATGATCAGGGACACCTGCAAAAGAGAGTGGCAAGGGGGGTAAACTTGTGAAAAGGACACCAAAAATTCAGCAAATATGTCAGTATTTGATGTCATTCACCTACTGATACATGTTTTGTTGGTTACGTATACACATGCTACTTCCTGTTTTACAAAATGTTGAAGCATTCATGCAAAAGTATCTTTTTGAATTCAAGGTAATAGAATTCTAAAGCCCTAAATCTAAACCTTTCTGGAAGATACTTTTCAAAAAAAGAAGTATTTGAGAAGTCCTAGTGGAGCTTCCGATGGAAAGAAAAGGCCTTAGGTAAACAACATAAACATAATTGAAATGAGCTGTTTTAACATTTGCCACAATTGTTTTAAAGCTGATTTTATCATTTTCTGATTGGAAGGAAATATGACCCATCACAATTTGTAGTATCCAGGCCTTTTTAGAGTTCAATTCATGTGGCATTGAAGTATTTCTGACTCAGTCCACATCTCTCTTGAAATTAATAAATTAATAGGTTCTTGTGGGGCCAATACAGTCACCAGCTCTAATATTCACGCTTATGGGTTACAATTTTGCTCCAAAACAAAACATAAATAGTCAAGTCCGAACATACTTTTTTCTTCTGGCTCATTCTTCTACATTTTCCTAAAGCGTTGTCCTTTTTCTGCCTTTTCTTATTTACTTGAGCAACATCTTGCAACTTGCACTATATTGACATCATCCATCTCTGCTTTATGAAAATTGGCAAAAATGGTGTGTTAAGGAGATCTGTTCCTGTTTTTGCACAAATCCCAGACTCTAATATTTGCATGGCAATGAACGCTCTTTCTGCTGATGCTGAAGACAGTGGAAATGTAAGGTAAATGTGTAGTAATGCATCAAGTTGCTACATGCCTTCTTAGATTGCTTGTAATTAATGAATATATCAATAACTGAACTGATTTTGGACACACAATTACTCTTTACAGAATGTAATGTTTGCTTTGATTAGATTTTGTTAGAAGATTTTGTTTAACAAATCAAATAACTTATAAAAAAGATGTGCAAAGATACACTTGAAGATAGTGTTTCAAGATATTGACAGTTCACTTCATTTTAACTTGACAACTTCACTATTATTGGTCATTGGTGTTTATGATGAATGTATTTTTGCACTGCCATACAACTACTATTTACTGTTTGCCATGTTTCAGATAAGTCGGAAACATTCTATGTCATTCCTAACCTAGGGCTTGGGATGTAGCTGATGGGATGCACCACGAACAGTAAAGATCAAGAAAACATAATTCTATATAGAAGTTGACAGGTGGTCATATGTTAAGAACAGAAATTCAGGTATGAGTATGACCACTGGGGCATCAAAGCTGGGTTTCCCACCTGCAAATTTGACACCTTTCCTACTGAGCTAAACAGCTAAAAAGTGGCATGTGTTTTGTGCCTACAAGCCATCCATTTATCACCATTTGCATTAATTCCGTACAGAAGTCAACAGGGCGGCATCAAGAAAAATGTTACTGTCGGCTTCATATTACAAACTATTGCAGCGAGCCAGAATTGCAGCAAACCAGGTTTAGGTGTGTCTCTACACGATACACTGTGTGGCTAGATCATAAGTAAGTTTGAGCAAAATCCTCTGTCTTAGTTTTGCACAAAATGTAGCTGAAACTCAATGCAAAGAGAATGTCCTTACATGTGTTACATTTTTGACTGGATTTTCAAAGAATACAAGCAGTTTACATATTTAACATTGTTGTCAATGCTCAGAAACAAATCCATAAAATATAGGATTTATGAATGTTGAATCTGGACCATATACAAAAATGCAGCAAAGACACTCTTAGGATACTTATCTGACCAATTACAACACTGATCATGTGCGAAAAAGCTATTTTCCAAAACTACAATCATGTGAATTCATCACAAATAATATTTTTATCATCTTAGGTGACTTTTTGTCTTTGCATAAACATGCAGAAAAATACAGTACATACTAACCAGCAACGTCTGGCTAGAATTTAAAGTTCTCAGTCATTCTCTCTGCTGTAGATGGCATTAAGTCAGGCATATTCTTCACTTTAAAGTCAAGCAACATTTGACCAAGTGCTTTACCCTGTAAAAAGAACAAAAGGGGGCATTGACTTGCATTGCATGCCAAAAAATAACACAGTGGCGTTGATACAAATTGGTAGCAAAGCATGCGTGGCCAATGCTCCTCAGGATCACTGTTATAGGGGGCAGGGTGGGTTGGGTTGAGGAGGTGCAAAATAATTATTGATAAATTGTTGATAAATGGTACTCTCTTAAATACCTTTTCTCTATATCATCTTGCAAAATATAACTGATGGCACAGAAAAAGATGTAGATTACTCCCGAACTGGAGTATTCTGGTGAGGGGGTTAAGGAAAGCAGTGGCAAAGGTATCTGGACGAAAGTCCTTTCTTTATTGATGCAGCGCAGTGGAATGAGATAACCGGGGATCTCCGACACTAATGGGCCTCAAATGGCCCCAGAGTGCCAAGGATGGACATCTTCGTACACTCAGTCAGCAAGTGAGTTTAAAGAGAGGGGGTGAATAAAAACCCACTTTTTCAGCCAATGCCTTGACAGAATAACGCAAGGGTAGTTTTATTGGTACCAAAATGCATCTATTTGTACACGTTATTTCTATTTCCCATTATATTTGATCTTCTACTGACTGCTCTTGTCTTATTTGCTTTGCTTCTATTTGCTGTTTTACTTCTATCATTTCTGCTGTGTGCACTTATGGCTGTTTTTCAGTTTTTACATATCAAGCTATTCAGCTAAATATTAACTTGATTGGTTACAACTGAATCTTGCCGCCTTGTCAATAGAAATTCGTGCTAGCAGGGTACAACGTACTATGCAGGTGATATTTCTTTGTATACATTTAAGGGACCCCAATCAACTTTGGGCCCAGGCCACCAACAAACATAAATACGTCCCTGCCTGTAAAAATGGACAGGATTTGAGGTATAGGAAATCAACTACCATTGTCAACTTAGATGTTCCCAGTGATTTTTACGAAAAGAAAGGCAGCGTTATCCTTCCCTATCTAAGAAGAAAAGCCAAGATCCAATGGTGGAGTGTGTCAACACAGGATTATGGCAAAAGGGAATGGACTGCCTTCCCAGATCTTTAGCACAAGAAAAGCTATCAGTGTTGCCATCAAAAAACTTTTAATTTCTAAGTCATCTAAATTTTCTGACTACTATTGTTGCTGAAAATTCTAGATGGGTGGTTGAGGCGCAGGTTGAGGCATCTGGATGTTGCCTTATGCCCTTGTAGGGAACAACGTATGAACTAATAAGTTTGTTTAGAGCATAGGACACAAATCGTTTCCTTTGACAATTTCTTACAGATCTTTTGAACGTTTGTTGATGCTGACCCCTAATGATGTAAAATGATGTTTCTTACTATTATATGAAAAAACAACACCTTTTCTTAAGACTTAACTTGGGCGAAATTTGTAGTTTTAGACGAACTTGGCATGTAGGGAGAGAAAAACCTTGTAAGAAGAATTGATTTAGGACAAGAATTATGGTAGCTACTTGAAACTCAAGGTTTGGAATTTGTATGCGGATCTTTTTGCGTGAATAACAGAAGGATTCACTTAAAAGTGGTGACCCTGCCAGGACTTTTCGTGGAAGTCAATTTTCGAATAAACGGACGGGAAAATGGCATTTTCTTAGTGTTTTATGAGTTCGTCTACTGCCATGACAGCTTTGGAAAAGGAAATCAAGAAAATCGATTACTATATGTCTATGGTTATCAAATACGTAAAATTGAAAGAAGTACAGAAACTAAAGAGAATAGTGGAAACTACAGAAACTTATGGCAATTGAAGACATGATAGATCAAGTATCATAGTTAATGATACATGGAAATCTGGGAGTTCAGAACATTAAGAAGTGGGATACATAAAAACGAACTTCACCAGATAGGGCAGTTAGTTTACTAAGGGACGGTAAAAATATAGTACAGGAGCATCACCAGAGAAAAGAGCATTAGCAGAGATAAGCCAGCCAGACACAAGTCGAGTTAAGGGATGAAGCTAAGAGAAATCACGAGGAAGAGGTAAGGCAGACACAAGAATGAGAGGAGGTAATGTACAAGAAGAGAGTAGGAAGAGAAAGAGCTTGATGGAAGGAACACCAAGACATTTCTAGAAACAAAGTAAAAGGAGTTGGAAATGGACAAAAAGATGGAAAATGCACGACTCCCAAAGTTGAGTATTACACCGTTTAAAGGTAACAGTAAAGACTAGATAAGATTTATTTAGGGAAAGCATCTGTATAGATTAGCAGTGGATGAGAATGTAGTATGGGATGGTCGGTTGAGTAGAGAGCTAATCTAAAGACGGGAAAGATGGCAGAGATCGTTGCAAGCAGTCAGCATTCCTAGGAGTCTAGACACAAAGGAGATATTACTACATCACTTCATGAATGCTAGTCAGAAGGCTGTTCGCGGTTCAGACCGTTATATTACTTCAGTCAGGGAGCAGGCAGTGGTCTTGTGTAGAGTCATGGTGGCTAAGGCTAGAATCACAAAGAGAGGGCTCACTATTCCGAGGCAGGAGCTTGTTGCATGTCAGATGGGGGCCAATGTAGCGTAAAATGTCAACCTGGCATTAAAACGATGGGATGTCAAGGAACATTACTGCTAAAGTGACAGTAGAATTACACTGCACTGGAGACAACAACCCTTTAAGAATTGGAAAACGTTTGTCGTAAATCGCACAAGGGAGATCCATGACGTCACAGAGAGACAAGGGTTGAAATGGAGGCATGTACTTACAGAGATGAACGGTGCAGATAATGGTAGCAGAGGGGCTACAGTCAATAAAATACTGGAGACAGGTTGGTGGGATGGTCCAGATTGGACAGCAGATCGTAAGAAGTGGCCCAAAGACCAGGACATTCAAAGTGAATATGTAGAGAAAGTAGAGGAAGAGCTAAAGACGAGAGGAATACTGAAGAGGCTAAAGATGATGAGTGGGATAGATTGCTAGAGAGGAGCAACTGGAATAAGGTATGGTGGGTTACATGCCTTATGCCCTCTACAAGGGCAAAATGGACCTGAAAGTAAGTAAACATGTTCATAAGTAAGTGATCAATTACGTACCTGAGGATCTGAACGCAAAGACGCTACACCTCCACCCCCCAGAGCATTTTCAAGGACAAAGTTGAATGCAGAAATACCAGGCAAATCATATCTACAAAAAATCAAACAATATGCAAGCCATTAACATGAGTTAACAATCTTGAATAAAGACACCTTCAACATGTTTTTAGTCTTTACAGGTACCTCGGACAATTTGCAGCTCATTTTGTGCCTGAAACCTAACGTGGATTTAGAATAACATTTTGTCTGCTGCTGAAAAAATCACAAATTTTTTAAAAGTGAAATACGCAGTAAATTTCATTTAGAAATTGCAAATCTAACAGCACTAACTCTCAACTGTGTATTTATGTTATAAGGTGATAATCGCTTTCAATTTTGCACTTTTTGAAATCCGAAGAATAAACTAGAGGCACGGTATGATTGTATTCCTCCGCAAAGCCAATAGGGTCAGGTGAGATTTCAGTTTCTGAAAAATAAGGTATGCTTACAGGAGTCATGTTGATTGGATTTTGCCCGTAAGAATGTCATTAATAGTTGAGGTTCTCAAGAACAAGGTTATTGCCAAATATAGCGGTGACAGTTTTCCCTATTCGTCTTTCCCCTAACAGTTTTTTATTCAATATACGCGTAATATTCAAAACAGACTTGTGCGTAATAGGTGCAGTTTTGACCCACATCATCACAAAAATTAAACTACTTGCTTGGAGGCACATTTGGAATATCATGTGACAAGTTCATCATAATCTGTCAATAATCTCTTAAGTTATGTTGCTAACGGAAATTAAGGTACGATTACGACCACCGAGGCATCAAACCCGGGTCACGACTACAAAACTGACGCCTTTGCTACTGAGCTAAACAACCCCCGAGGATGATGCCTCTTTCGACCTTCGACGATCCACTGGTCATAATCATATCTTAATTTCTGTTCTTAACACAAATCATCTTAATAGAATGAATCAAGCCAAGTCAAGTTACTGCAAAGCAACACCTTGGTAGCTTAGTTTGATTATCTGACAGAGAAGCAGGTTGATACAACTCTATTTCATTGATGTTTGAGTTTTCACTGCTGTCTCTTCTACCTCGCTTTTGTATAAGATAATAAACTGTCTTAAGAGCATTTAATTAAACACCCAAAGAAGATTTCAAGCTTTGGTTAAAAAGTTTCATTTGGGATTTACAAAACAGTGTCAACGTGATTCAGCAATTTGGATCGTATGAGACAACATCACAAAAGGTGCTAATAAAACATTTAACGTATTTAAGCTTGACCCACACAAAATCGAAACAAAAATTATACCTTGTCACTCGAAATTCAGTTTTCTCTCCTTCAAAAAGATGTTTGAAATAATCTTCTACCTTCTGCGCTGTCAAGGCATGACTCAGGAATGGATAAAATCCAGGGTTTCTACAAATCACGCCTGCGCAACAAAGAAAGTACCACAAAATATACATACTATTTGTCATACAATGCTACAACTGATTTTCCTTTTTATAGAAATAAAAGCCACAGACAACAATCCAAGATGAATTAGTTTATACATATTCAATGCCCAACTATGAGTACATAATCAATGCCCAACTATGAGTTCATAATCAACGACCAACCATGAATACATAATCAATGACCAACCATGAGTACATAATCAATGACAAACCATGAGCACAAAATCAATGACCAACCATCAGTACATAATCAATCACTAACCATGAGTACATAATCAATGACCAATCACGAGTACATAATGATCAACCATCAGTACATAATCAATGACCAACCATCAGTACATAATCAATTACTAACCACGAGTACATAATCAATGACCAATCACGAGTACATAATCAATGACCAACCATCAGTACATAATCAATGACTAACCATGAGTACATAACCAATGACCAACCATCAGTACATAATCAATCACTAACCATGAGTACATAATCAATCACTAACCATGAGTACATAATCAATGACCAACCATCAGTACATAATCAATGACCAACCATCAG